>QAOC01015783.1:0-75944 GCA_003255005.1 Begonia fuchsioides
ATTCACCCCCCCTTTTAGGTTAAACACGATCCTACACAAATGACTTCATTCATGTCCTTAGTTAGGTTAAAACGCCAAACAAATGTTTGGGGCATCCGAGAAAATGTTTTTACTTGTCGTACAAAACTCTTGAGCGTGGTCCTACCCTAGTCAAATGTTGTCAAACAACTCTTCCAGCCCCTCAGTAGGTTACAAAGCTAAATGAACGTTTGGTCTAGAGAAAAAAATGTTTTCATACGTCGTACAAATTTTACGCATGTCGTCAAAAACTACGAGCGGCAAATGACTAAACTCAAGCCCTCAATAGGTTTAGATGCTGAACGATCATATTAGGTAGACCACAAAACATTTTTTTGTGTCGTACGGACAGCCCAATGGTCTAGGCTCTAGCCCCTAAGTCCTATGTCTTAAGCCATATGCCCTAAGCTCTATGCCCTAAGCCCTATCCCCTAAGCCCTATGCCTTAAGCCATTTGCCTTAAGTCATAAGTCCTAAGTCCTAAGATCTAAGCACTAAGCCTTACGACCAAAGTCGTAAGCAGTAACCCTAAATTCTTAAGCCTTAAGCCCGAAGGCTTGAGCCCTAAGTCCTATGCTCTAAGCCCTATGTCTTAAGCCTTAAGTCATAAGCCCAAAGCCTTATTCCCTAGGCTTTAAGCTTTAAGCCCTAGGCCTTTTGCCATAAAGCCATAAGTTCAAAGCCAAAATCTCTAAGCCTAAATGCCCTACACCCTAAACTATAAGCCTTAAGCCTATGCAACAACCCCTATGCCTTAGGCCCAAAGCCTTAAACCTAATGCCTTAAGGACATAGCCCTCACCCCTAAGCCCTAAGCCCTAAGTCCTAAGCCCGTAGACTTATGCCCTAAGCCTTACAACGTAAGCCCTAAGCCCAAAGCCCTAAGGCCAAAGTCCAAAACCCTAAGCCATAAGTCTTGGCCTAAAGTCCTAAGTCTTAAATCGTAAGTCATATGCCCTATGCCCAAATTCCTAAGCCCTAAGGCCAAAACTCTAGGCCCTGAGGCCTGAGCCCCAAGCCCTAAGCCATAAGCCCTAAGCTCTAAGGCCAAGCCTTAAGTCCAAATCCCTAAGCCTTAAGCCTTAACCTTAACCCTACGTACTAAGCCCAAAAGAAAAAATTCATAATCCTAAATCCTAACGCCTTAAGCCCTAACGCCTAAGTGTTATGCCTCATGCCCTAAGTCCTAGGGCCTAAGCCCTTGTCCTTGAGCCCTAAGCCCTTGTCCTTGAGCCCTAAGCCCTAAACCCTCTCCCTTAAGCCCACAGCCTTAAGGTCTATTCTTTAAGCCCTATGTCTTAAGCCCAAAGCTTTAATCCTAAAGCCCTAAGCACTGAGCCCAAATCCCTAATCCTTGAACCCTAAGCTGTAAGCCTATAGGGCTAAGTCTAAAGCCCTAATTCTAAACTCTAAGCCTTAAGTGTTAGGCCCCAAGCCTAGGCCATAACATTGAGCCTCAAGCCCCAAACACTAAGCCATAATCCTTATGCCCTTAGCCCTAAGTCATAGCCCCTAAGCAATAGTCCTTAAGACCTAAGCTCTAAGCCATAAGCCCTAAGCCTTAAGGCCTAAGCCATAGGCCTTTAGCCCTAAACCATAGTCCTGAATCCCGAAGCCTGAAGCCCAAAGCCCTAATCCTTGAGGTCTAAGTCCTAAATTCTATGTTCAAATCCCTAAGCCTAAAGCCCTTGGCCTTATAAACCCTAAGCTCTATGCTCTAAGTCGTAAACCCAAAGCTCTAAATACAAAGTCCTAAGCACAAAGCCCTAACCCCAAGCCATAAGCCCTAATGTAACATCCCGTTTTTTTTTTTTTTTCGTAACATAAAAAGTTTTTCATTCAAAATTCTTTTATCAAATCTATACATATATATTTGTACATACATAGCGGAAGCTAACATTTCAAATCACACTTATAGGTAGTAAAACATAGGTCACATTCTCAAAATATAAAACTTTACAAACACTACATATTTGTAATTCAAAATAACTTTTTGCAAGTCCTCTTCAAAACACGTGTCTTTTAGTGAGCTTACCCCACCGGTACAATCTCGCTTAACAACGGCAAGGCTCCACGGAAGACACTCTCCTCCTCCTTCATATTAAATCCTTAGGTGACATTTCTTCAACGGTCAAGTCATCACCTACATTGCAAAGTCTAACTAATGAGCTTAAAGCTCAGTAAGTAGTGCAAATAAAACATGCATGATGTAATGAATGATATGATTTAAAACCATGTAGCTCATTTCATTTTCGTGGNGCAACCTAACACTCAATCCGCCATCCGCCTACGATTCACTTATTATAATTCGTAGCTTTCATGCATGGAAATTCATTTTCGTTGTCATTCGTAGAAAACATGATGCATGATATCCATTGCATGTCACATACAATCCTATCCTTAATGCATGAAAATCTAAACATGTCCATAGAAGTCATATAAACATATCCATAAAAAATCCCACAGAAATCTTTCAATCAATCAATACAAGGCACACAAACAATCCTCAAATGACTTGAGGTCGGTGTATTGTGCATTACACCCCAACCAGTTTATCATCAATCAAAAATCATAAAAATACATAATCTTTGCAATGTAGACCTCTAATAGACCAAACGCATACAACACATACTTACCTTGAGTTCTGATGTCTTTGGTTTCAACTTGGCAATGCACACTAGAAGCTTAAGAACCTATATTGTCAAACCATTCGGATAAGTTTTACACCATGAGTACCTATTTTCACTATAACTTCCAAAATTCATAACTTACTCTATATTGATCCATTTGTGATACTTAAGAAGTCAAACTGTTCCTTAAGGAGTCTACTATAACTTCTTAGAAGACACCAAATTCAGAAAACTAACACATGTCGACTTTTGTGGACAAAACAGAGGGCATTCACTGTTTGAACAGTGATTAGGTCGACATAACTTAGCATAGTGTGTCGACTGCTTATTCATGCAGTCGACCGAATCATTTACAGAGAGTGATTTTGTGTCGACCGGTTCATAATATGTCAACCGGTGCTATCCCAGTTTCCATCTACTAACTTGTAACATTTATAACTTTGTCTACAAAGCTCCCATTTGAGTGATTCAAACGGCTATGAATTGCTCTAAGAGCCTACGTTAACTCTTATGAAGATCATAAACTCAAATTCGTGCTACAATATGACCGAATCTCAAAAACCCTAACCTTGCATAGAATCAACTGATTTTCTAACATTCTACTTGAAATCCTTCATTTTTATCTACTACTTCAACTAACATCATCCTCTTATCATTATTGAACCTACAAGAACTTTAAAGGATATGAAAATACCTTGAGCTTCAACCTCCACGAAATATCAAAGCTCTTCACTTCACTTCTCTTGAAGTCACTCACTTTTTCACTCTTTTCCTCACAAAACTTCTTCTCTATCTCAATCTCACCCTCCTTTGATTTAGAGCACGAACCCTAGGGAGGAAAGGGGGAAGGAGATCGTGGTTGGGAGGGGAAAAGGCCAGCCAAGACCCACTTAAAGCCCCTTTATTAAATAAAATCAATATTCCTTTTATGTCCACCAATCAAAATTCTGCTGATTTTGCTGACTTTTCCAACTTATGTCGACATAATGAATTCCCGAAAGTTATGCTATGTCGACCGCTCGTCTATTGTGTCGACCGAACTTGAAGGTGTCGGCCGCTTGACCATGCGGTCGACCGAATAAACTCCCGAAAGCTATTCTATGTCGACAGACTGCAAATTGTGTTGACCGAACCTATATAATTTTCCAACCTTTTTGAATAACATCATTCCACATACTTCTTAAACATTATTTTCTTCATCACCTTCAGCCTACTAATTTACTAATAGCCACAATACTTTAATACTCTAACGTTTAAGCATTTTTCATAAAAAAAGGTTTTAATCGCTTCCGTCTTAAAGTCACAAATCCTTACAAGAGAATAATAAAAAAAATGAGGGTTGTTACATTCTACCCTCCTTAATAAAAAAATTTTCCTCAAAATTTAGACCTTAAACATTTCTGGATATTTTTCCTTCATTTCTTGTTCTCTTTCCCACGTAGCTTCTTCGATATTGTGGTTTCGCCACAACACCTTCACCAAAGGTATATGCCGATTCTGTAATACTTTCATCTTTGTATCGAGAATTCTTACTGGCCTTTCCTGATATGTCATTGTCGGTTCCAAATCCACTTCTTGTATCTGAACCACCTGGGAAGGGTCACGTATGCATTTTCTCAACATGGATACGTGAAACACGTTGTGAACGTTACTCAAACTTTCTGGTAATTCCAACATATAAGCAACTCGTCCAACCTTTTTCACAATTGGAAAAGGCCCAATGTATCTTGGAGCGAGTTTTCCTTTTCTTCCAAATCACATTACTCCTTTGAAAAGGGAAGTCTTCAAAAATACTTCATCACCTAAATTGAATTCCAATTCTCGTCGTCTCCGATCTACATAACTCTTTTGACGACTCTAAGCAGTTTTCATTCTCTGCTGGATAACTCTAACTTGTTCCAGAGTCTGTTGTATAATCTCCGGACCATAGAGTTTTGTTTCTCCTACCTCACCCCAGTATAATGGCGATCTACATTTACGTCCATACAAAGCTTCATACGGAGCCATATTAATAGACGATTGATAGCTGTTATTATATGCGAACTCCATTAGTGATAGCAGCTTACTCCACGTAGTCTGGAAATCCAACATGCAAGCTCTAAGCATATCCTCAAGGATTTGAATAATTCTTTCACTTTGTCCATCGGTTTGGGGATGAAATGGGTGCTAAATGTTAGACTTGTCCCCATAGCCGCATGCAAACTTTTCCAAAATTTAAAAGTAAATCTAGGATCTCTATCAGAAACAATTGAAACTGGAACTCCATGTAGCTTGACAATTTCTTGTACGTACAATTCGGCATATTGATCCATGGTATACGTAACTCTAACAGGTATAAAATGTGCTGACTTAGTTAATCGATCTACAATCACCCATATACTATCATGCCCTTTTGTTGTTTTCGGTAGACCCACTACGAAATCCATAGAAATGTGCTCTCACTTCCATTCTGGAATCGATAGGGGCTCAAGCATTCCTGTAGGCCTTTGGTGTTCAGCTTTAATTTGCTGACATGTGACACACTGTTCAACATGTTTTGCCACGTCTATCTTCATTCCCGGCCACCAAAAATATTGCCTAAGGTCTCGGTATATTTTTGTGCTTCCTGGGTGCATTGAAAAATTAGACGAGTGAGCCTCATTCAAGATTTCTTTTCTAAGCTCTTTATTTTCAGGGACGTACCACCTGTTTTTGAACTTCAACACCCCATCATTTGAAAATTGACAATCATGCGATATTTGTTTATTAGTTTGCACATACTGCTTATATCTTTTATCTTCTTGTTGCAACTCCTTTCTTTTATCAAGAAGGGTTGGCCTTACAGATAAACTAGCAAGCATCGCAGTTAAATCATTCACCAGCTCCACTCCAAACTTTTGAATCTCATTTTGAAGTGTCACTGACATCAATAAGCTGGCTGAATTTGACTTTCGACTTAGTGCATCAGCTACCACATTAGCTTTCCCTGGATGATACTTTATGTCTAAGTCATAATCTTTAACAAATTCCAACCATCTTCGTTGCCTCATATTAAGCTCTTTCTGCGTAAATAGATATTTCAAACTTTTATGATCTGAAAATATTTCGCATCGACGACCATACAAATAATGTCTCCAGATTTTTAGAGCAAAAACTACTGCTGCCAGCTCTAAATCATGGGTTGGATAGTTTTGCTCATGGACTTTGAGCTGTCTAGAAGCATATGCAATAACTTTTCCTTCCTGCATTAAAACACAACCCAACCCTGTCTTTGACGCATCGCTATAAACACAATAATCTCCAAGCTCATTTGGGAGTGTCAAAACTGGAGATGTGGTTAACTTTTCCTTTAATGTTTGAAAACTTTGTTCACACTCTTCTGACCACCAAAACTTTACATCCTTTCTCGTTAGGCGAGTTAGGGGAATAGCAATTCTAGAGAATCCCTCGATAAATCTCCTATAATATCCGGCCAATCCGAGAAAACTTCGAACCTCTGTCACTGTTCTCGGTCGAGACCAATCCATTATTGATTGTATTTTTCCTGGATCAACTGAAATCCCTTCTCTTGATATCACGTGGCCTAGAAAATTCACTCGATCCAACCAAAACTCGCACTTGCTAAACTTTGCATACAATTTGTGAAATTCCAATGTTGATAACACCATTCTTAAATGGTCTGCATGCTCGGCCTTCGTTTTGGAATATACAAGAATATCATCGATAAACACGATTACAAATTTATCGAGATATTTATGAAATATCCGATGCATTAAATCCATAAAAGCCGCCGGGGCATTAGTCAATCCAAATGACATCACCAAAAACTCATAATGTCCATACCTTGTTCTGAATGCAGTTTTTGGTATGTCTTCCTCCTTGATCTTCAATTGATAGTACCCCGAGCGTAAGTCTATTTTTGAAAAAACACAAGCTCCTTGGAGTTGATCAAATAAGTCGTCTATCCGGGGTAGTGGATATTTGTTATTTACCGTTATTTTATTTAGTTCCTTGTAGTCAATGCACATTCTCAGAGAACCATCCTTCTTTTTTTACAAACAGTACCGGCGCTCCCCACGGTGAGTAACTCGATCGAATAAACCCCTTGTTCACCAGTTCTTCTAATTGTGCCTTCAATTCTGTCAACTCAATTGGTGCCATTCGATAAGGATTTTTATATACTGGTTCAGAACCAGGATAAACATCAATCACGAACTCTATTTCCCGGTCAGGAGGAAGTCCAGGTAGGTCATCTAAAATACTCTTGGGAAATTCTAAACCACAGCTATATCCTTTACTTCCTTCTGAGGTTCCAATTCTAGATTACGAATGTTTAATAAAAATCCTTCATCACCCTTCCTGAACATCTGTTGAGCTTTGATAGAAGATATAACTGAAATTTTCTTGGTATCTTTTGCAACATAAAAAGAATACCGTTCACACTCAGAGAGTCGGAAGTCGACAACACCAGCTCTGCAATCGATAGTGGCACAATATCGGCATAGCCAATCCATTCCCAAAATAGCATTGTAACCCTTCATGTCCATAACAATGAAATCAGCATGTACCACTTTATCATTTAGATAAACTTCACANCTAATGAGCTTAAAGCTCAGTAAGTAGTGCAAATAAAACATGCATGATGTAATGAATGATATGATTTAAAACCATGTCTCCGGAAAATCAACTATCTTGTCTAATATAGTAGTAGATAAAAACGAATGTGTAGCTCCAGTATCTATAAGGGTATATGCATGAACACCAGCAATTAATAAGGTACCTACGATGACTGATGGCTGACCGGCCTCCTCAGGATCAATAAGTGCGAAGACTCGTGGTGTCACTTTGGCTGGAACCATTGTTGTTTTTGGGCACTCCTTCTTCAAGTGTCCAAACTGTCCACACCCATAACAACGACCTGATCCTTTAAGGCACTCACCACTATGCTTCAATCCGCACTTAGGGCATGACTCAACTTGCTTTGGTACTTGTGGTCGCTTCCCTTGGCTTGATTCAGCCTTGCCATCAAAGGACCTTTTGATCCTTTGTTTGGCTGCCATCCTTTGGGTTGTTGTGGCTGGATTTCTCGGAAATATCTCTTGGGTGGCTCCCGTTGCTTCAAAACTTTTAATTCGGCCTCCTTAATTGCCAAGGCCTTCTTCACAACCTTGGAATACAGAATATCATCAGTTCCGGCTATCTGAATTCCACGATACACCTCCACTTTCAGTCCTTGCACAAACTGATTTACCTTCAACTCATTCCTGGCAACCATATGAGCAGCAAATCTTGATAATGACTCAAATTTCCTTACGTAGTCTGCCACCGATCCAGTTTGGCGTAACTGAAGGAACTCCATTAGCTTACTTGTCCTTGTGGCCTGGTCGAAGTACTTATCATTAAATATTTCTTTAAACCGGGTCCACGTCATTTGATGCGACTCCTCAGAAGCCTCAATAGTGTCCCACCAGAAACGAGCATCTTTTGATAGCATGTAAACCGCACAAGGCACACGGTCTATGTCCTCGATTCCTCGCATACTCAAACATGTCCTCGAGCGTGCGAATCCACTCTTCAGCACTACTTGCATCAGAAGACTGTCCATCAAACATTGGTGGATTCAAACGGCGAAATCGCTCACAACTCAATTCGCGTGGCTGATGTGCTGGAGGGTTAATTTGCATGTCTCGTGCCATAAATCGATCTAGCTGTTGTGACTGCTGATTAACTAACTCCGTCAACTGTCGAACAGCTTCAGTCATATCACTTTTGTCCCCTTTACGTCCAGCGACCATAGTACCCTAATCTAGAACTAACAAACGGTCATACATACATTTAAAAATTTACAAAAAGTAAAAAAACAACTTACAGTGAAGAGAACATCTTTGTGAAGCTTGCGTTGTTAAGCAGTCTACAGAAACGATTTTAAAACCCAGTACGCTCTGATACCAACTGTAACATCCCTTTTCTTTTTTTTTCGTAACATAAAAAGCTTTTCATTGAAAATTCTTTTATCAAATCTATACATATATATTTGTACATACATAGCGGAAGCTAACATTTCAAATCACACTTATAGGTAGTAAAACATAGGTCACATTCTCAAAATATAAAACTTTACAAACACTACATATTTGTAATTCAAAATAACTTTTTGCAAGTCCTCTTCAAAACACGTGTCTTTTAGTGAGCTTACCCCACCGGTCAAATCTCGCTTAACAACGGCAAGGCTCCACGGAAGACACTCTCCTCCTCCTTCATATTAAATCCTTAGGTGACATTTCTTCAACGTTCAAGTCATCACCTACATTGCAAAGTCTAACTAATGAGCTTAAAGCTCAGTAAGTAGTGCAAATAAAACATGCATGATGTAATGAATGATATGATTTAAAACCATGTAGCTCATTTCATTTTCGTGGTGTGGATCCGCCCCCCATATGACGACCATCCACAAAACTTGATTGTTTACGTAACGTATATCGTTAGGAGATAACAACCTACCGTCGATCCCCATTGGGCTCACGGTAACAGTGATCCATAGCCATTGCCGAGGATGTCTTTATTCTCCTTTACATAACTTATTTCATTAGGAGATATAACAACCTACCGTCAATCCCCATTGGGCTCACGGTAACATGGACCCATAGCCATTGCCGAGGGCGTCTTTACTCTCCTGTATCGTAGATGTCTTCATCGAATCAATAGGGTTATTGCGAGGATGAATGTAGGCATCAAAGACCCCCATGGGCAACCTAACACTCAATCCGCCATCCCCCTACGATTCACTTATTATAATTCGTAGCTTTCATGCATGGAAATTCATTTTCGTTGTCATTCGTAGAAAACATGATGCATGATATCCATAGCATGTCACATACAATCCTATCCTTAATGCATGAAAATCTAAACATGTCCATAGAAGTCATATAAACATATCCATAAAAAATCACACAGAAATCTTTCAATCAATCAATACAAGGCACACAAACAATCCTCAAATGACTTGAGGTCGGTGTATTGTGCATTACACCCCAACCAGTTTATCATCAATCAAAAATCATAAAAATACATAATCTTTGCAATGTAGACCTCTAATAGACCAAACGCATACAACACATACTTACCTTGAGTTCTGATGTCTTTGGTTTCAACTTGGCAATGCACACTAGAAGCTTGAGAACCTATATTGTCAAACCATTCGAATAAGTTTTACACCATGAGTACCTATTTTCACTATAACTTCCAAAACTCATAACTTCCTCTATATTGATCCATTTGTGATACTTAAGAAGTCAAACTGTTCCTTAAGGAGTCTACTATAACTTCTTAGAAGACACCAAATTCAGAAAACTAACGTATGTCGACTTTTGTGGACAAAACAGAGGGCATTCACTATTTGAACAGTGATTAGGTCGACATAACTTAGCATAGTGTGTCGACTGCTTATTCATGCGGTCGACCGAATCATTTACAGAGAGTTATTTTGTGTCGACCGGTTGATAATATGTCGACCGGTGCTATCCCAGTTTCCATCTACTAACTTGTAACATTCATAACTTTGTCTACAAAGCTCAAATTTGAGTGATTCAAATGGCTATGAATTGCTCTAAGAGCCTATTTTAACTCTTATGAAGGTCATAAACTCAAATTCGTGCTACAATATGACCGAATCTCAAAAACCCTAACCTTGCATAGAATCAACTGATTTTCTAACATTCTACTTGAAATCCTTCATTTTTATCTACTACTTCAACTAACATCATCCTCTTATCATTATTGAACCTACAAGAACTTTAAAGGATATGAAAATACCTTGAGCTTCAACCTCCACGAAATATCAAAGCTCTTCACTTCACTTCTCTTGAAGTCACTCACTTTTTCACTCTTTTCCTCACAAAACTTCTTCTCTATCTCAATCTCACCCTCCTTTGATTTAGAGCACGAACCCTAGGGAGGAAAGGGGGAAGGAGATCGTGGTTGGGAGGGGAAAAGGTCAGCCAAGACCCACTTAAAGCCCCTTTATTAAATAAAATCAATATTCTTTTTATGTCCACCAATCAAAATTCTGCTGATTTTGCTGACTTTTCCAACTTATGTCGACATAAGTCGACTTATGTCGACATAATGAATTCCCGAAAGTTATGCTATGTCGACCGCTCGTCTATTGTGTCGACCGAACTTGAAGGTGTCGACCGCTTGACCATTCGGTCGACCGAATAAACTCCCGAAAGCTATTCTATGTCGACAGACTGCAAATTGTGTCGACCGAACCTATATATATTTCCAACCTTTCTGAATAACATCATTCCTCATACTTCTTAAAAATTATTTTCTTCATCACCTTGAGCCTACTAATTTACTAATAGCCACAATACTTTAATACTCTAACGTTTAAGCATTTTTCATAAAAAGGTTTTAATCGCTTCCGTCTTAAAGTCACAAATCCTTAAAGGAGAATAATAAAAAAAAACGAGGGTTGTTACACCTAAGCCCTAAGCCCTAAGCCGTAATCTATTAATCAAAAACTCTAAGCCTAATGCCCTAAGTCCTATGCCCAAAGCCCAAATCTCTAAACCTCATGCATTAAAAACAAAGCCCTAAGCCTTAAGCCCTAAAACCTAAGACCTAAGTTTGAAGTCCTAAGCCCTAGGGAAAAAGGCTAAAGCCCAAAACCCAAAGCTTAAAGTATGAAGATCATAGCTTTACGCCTTAAGTGCTAAGCCTAAAGTCTGATGCCTAAAGCTCTAAGTCTTAAACCCTATTGCCAAAGCGCTAAGCTCTAAGCCATAAGCCTAAAGTCGTAATCCCTAAGCTCTAAGCCCTAAGTCATAGTACATAAGCCCTACGCTCTAAGCTCTAAGCCCTAAGCCTTAGGCCCTAATTCTTAAGCCCAAAGCTAAAGACCCTAAACCTAAACCCTAACGCCTATAGCTCTATGCTCTACGCCTTATGTCATAAACTGAAGTCCTAAGCCCTAAGACCTAAGACCTAAGACCTTAGCCCTAAGCCTTAATCCCTAAGCTCTAAGCCCATCAACATAAGGCTTATTTCGTAAGTCATATTCCTTGAGCCCAAAGCTTTTATCCTAAATCCATAGGGCGTTACCCTTAACTCCTAATCCTTATGACATAAGCCCTAGGCTCTAAGCCTTAAGGTCTACATCCTAAGCCTAAAGCCCTAAGCTCTAAGCCCTAAGTCATAAGCCCTAAGTCCTAAGCTCTAAGTCCTAAGCTCTAAGCCCAAAGCCCTAAGCCCAAAGCCCTAAGCCTAAACCCAAGGCCCAAAGCTTAAAGCTCGAAGCCCAAAGTCTAAATCCCTAAACTTGATGTTATAATCTCTAAACCGGAAACCCTAAGCCTAAAGCCTAAAGTCATAAGCTCAAAGCCCTGGCCCTAAGCCCAAAGCTCTAAGCCCTAAGCCCAAAGCATGAAGCCTTTTGCCCTAAGCCCAAGACCCTAAGCCATAAGCCCTAAGTCGTAAGGCCCAAGCTCTAAACCCAAGTCTTAAGCCCTCAACCCTAAGCCCTAAGCCCAAACCCTAAACCTTAAGCATTAAAACTAAAGCCAAAAGCCATAAGCCCAAAGCCTAACGCTCTAAGCCCTAAGGCCTAACCTTAAGCCTTATGATCTAAGGGCGAAGCCTGAGCCCTAGGCCCCAATCCCTAAGTCCTAATCCTTAATCCTAAACCATAAGCCCTAAATCCAATGCCCTAAGGCTTATTCCCTAAGTCGTATGTGTTAAGCCCAAAGCCTTAATCCCAAAGCTCTAAGCCCAAAGCTCTAAGCCCAAAGCTTTAATCCTTAAATCCAAAGCCATAAGACATAATTCATAAGCCCTATGTCTTAAGTTATAAGCTGAAAGTGATCAGCCTTAAACCTTAAACCTTTAGCCCTAATACCTATGCCTTAAGCCTATCCTCTGAGTAATGAGCCTTAAGCCCTAACCCCTAATCCTTACTCTGTAAGCCCTAAGCCCTAAGCACTAAGCACTAAGTTATAAGTCCTTAGCGCAAAGCCCTAAGCCCTAATCTATAATCACGAAGCCCCAAATCTTGAACCCTAAGCCTTAAGCCTTAAGCATAAGCCCTAATTCCTAAACCGTAATTCTTATGCCCAAAGCCCTAAGCTCAATGCCCTAAGTTCAAAGCCCTAGGCCGTAAGCTTTAAGCCTTAAGTCAGAAGCCCTATGCCCTAATCCCTATACTCTGAGTCCAAAGCCAAAAACTCTGAGTCCTAAGCCAAAGGCCAAATCCTAAAGCACAAAGCCTAAATCTCATGGACCAAAGCCCAAAACCTAAGCCCTAAGCCCTAAGCCAAAAGCCCAAAGCCATAAGACGAAGCACAAAGCCCAAAGCCCTAAGCCCGAAGCTTAAAGACCACAAACCAAAGCCCATAGCCTTAAACCCAAAGCCTAAAGCTTTATTCCGTAAGTCCTGAACCCAAAGCCCTAAACTCTAAGATATAAGAGGAAAGCCCAAAGCCCAGCCCATACGCCCTAAGTCGTAGACATTAAGCCCTAAGCCCTAAGAGTCAAGACCTAGCCAAAAGCCAAAAGCCCTAATCTGTAATCCCTAATTGAAAACAATAAGCCTAAAACCCCAATCTTAAAGCACAAAGGTCAAATATCTAAGCCCTAATACTTAAGCCCTAATGCTTAAGCCTGAGGCCAAAAGCTCTAAGTTCAAAGCCTAATGACCTAAGCTCGATTTCCTAGGCCTTAAGCCATAAGCCCATAGCCCTAAGTCTTAAGCCTAGGCCTAAGCCTTAAGATGTAAGCCCTAAGCCCTAAGACTTCAGACTAAAGCCCAAAGCCCAAAGCAAAAGCCTAAAGTCCAAAGCTCTAAGCCTGAACCCTTAAGCCCTAAGCACTAACGTTTTAGCCTTAATACCTCAGCCCTAATCCCTTACCCCCAATTATTAAGCTATTTAGCCTTTAGCCCTGATTCATAAGCCCTTTATCCCTAAAGTTCAAGCCTTAGGCCCTAAATTCCTAAGCCCTAATTCCTAAGCTCCTTAGCCTAAAGCCAAAAGCTCTAAGTCCTAAGCCTTAAGCCCAAAGCTTTAAGCCCTAATCCCTAATCCCTAAACCCTAAACTCTAAATCGCAATCCTAAAGTTGTAAGTTGTAAGTCGTAAGCCCTAAGTCCTAAGCCTAAAGCATTAAACCCTAAGTCCTAAGCTATAGTCTCTAAGCTCTAAGCTCTAAGCTCTAAACCCTAAGGCTTCAGAACAAAGCTCTAGCCCTTAAGCCCAAAGCCCTAAGCAATAACCTCGAAAATGAAAACCCTAAGGCCTAAGGCATAATGGATATGCCCTAAGCCCTAAACCCTAAGTCAAATGCCCTAAGTCTAAAGTTGTATGCCCCTAAGCCCGTAAGCCCGAAGCCCTTAGCCTTAATCCCTAGATCGTAGGTTTCAAGCCCTAAGCTCAAAGCCCTAAGCGTGAAGCCCTAAGCGGTAAGGCCTAAGCCTTAGTTCTTAAGCCCTTTAGCTCTAATCCCTAATTCCTGTAGGACTAGTTTTAACCTAAGTAGGGGGGTGAATTAGGTTAATTGAAATTTTTCGTAACTTAAATTCCTTAAGTACAAAATTAGAGGGTTGGTTATCAAATTCAGTTTATGCAAGCACAATCAACAAAGTAAAAGTTGAGAAAGAGAATTTGACACCGATTTGTTTTCGTGGTTCGGCCAACAATTTCCTACGTCCGCGCTTCAAGGTAGCTCCTTGAAGATCCTTCACTTGATTGACCTTCCGGGTGTCAATCTAACCTTAACAACTTGGAGTATCAAACAAGGCCAAAACACATGATAAATTGGCATGGAGAAAAGGAGGATTCGCAACCAAAAACCGAGAGCTCCGGAATCAAGCCCAAACCCGAACCCGATTGAAGTACCACGTTGCATGACGAGTTGGAGTCCCATGCAAAAGTGATCAAGGGTTCCACGACTCAACTCTCCAGCATTTACATGGATTAAAGGAATTTTATCACATTTTTAGCTTAATTTTTACTTGAATTTTACGTTAGATATTTGGAGAACCCGAGAGGGTTTCTCGGCTAGGTTTTATTTTGTTTATTTTTGCATGTTTGCATGGGGTTTTGCATGAGGTATTTTTGGCTAAGAGAAGGGTATTTTGGGCCAAGGAAGAAGGGAAATTGGCTGAGGAGATTCAAGATCACGTGGCTTTCACATTCTTGCAATCTCATTGGTCCAATTTTCCCTCATTTATTTCAATTTCCAGCATGCAAGTTGCATGCCTTTGGCCCTCAATTTTCCCTCCATTTTTTCCACTCTTCTCAGCAGATAAAACCTCCCCCATTGCGTGATTGTAAGGACAATTTGGAATTTGAATTAAAGAAGCTTTTTAGCTCTCCCTTCTCGGGCATTTTCCAATTTTAGTCGGAAGTCGAAAGTTCTCCGGCCACCGTGGGTTCCATTCAAGATTTCTACCTCCGAGCTAGAGATCTCTTCTTGCTTCAAAGTCTCCAGCCTTCTTCAAGGACGTAGGGTGAGCTTGAAGTCCATAAGCTCCTTCTTCCATCGTTGATTTCGTTTGCAATTTCATCTCCTCCGCTGTCCAGTATTACCGGCCACCTCCCGACCACCGTTACTGTTCCATTACATTCCGACCAATCCATCAACGTGATTTCCTTAATTTTTGGAGGACTATCACCTATTGTCTTTCCAGAGTTCCACTAAAAATTTCAGCCCTAAACTTGATCGCATCTTTGAGTTATCGCTATCCAAATTCCAGCCCGATTCTGGAATTATCGGATTATCGGTTTTCCATTTAACCTAACCCGATTCTCCCACTTCCTAAATCTAAACCCCCTCCATTCTTTTTCATTTGGTATCAGAGCCATAAATACCTCCCCACCTTCCTCTTACCTTTGTTTTTGTGTGATTTTAAGTTTGAAGGATGACCACAAGGAATGTGAAATACCCCACTTTTCTGGGTAACCTAAACCTATAGGAATTATAGCAACAAATATTACTCAATTTGGAGGTCTGTAAGGAAAGTTATGGGATTTGGAAATTTAAGTTAGTAACAACCATAAGGTTAAAAATGGATAACTGGGTAGTTTCAGTTTTCCTATTTTATCATGATACAGATGAGCTTAAGTGGCAAAGTAATATTCTACAAAATTATAGAAGACATCAAAAGGAGAAGATTGATAGGTTGAACAACTCAATTGGAGTTGTGGTGCGAAAGTTATACACGTTACAAGTTGACAAATGAAAACTGGACTAAGGAAATATAAACTTTTGAGCGATGTTCGGTGTTCTGTATAATTGATACCTTTAATCTCCGAATTTGACATTTATGTCTTCTACAAAGTTAAACTAGAATTAATATGAAAAATAATGGTGTTTGAATCATAGAAATATAAGTTGTAGGACAAAAGTTATAAAAGTTTTAAGTGGCGGTCGACCTATGAACAGTGGTAGGTCGACACTTTGTTTACCGGTCGACCCCAGGATTTAGGAGGGGTCGACACAATTGGAACTTTAGGTCGACCCCAGGATTTAGGAGGGGTCGACACAATTGTGTACTTTAGGTCGACCCCAGGATCGAGCGGTCGACACAAGTCGTTCTCGAGAAACACTTGCGGTCGACACAACAGACGAACGGTTGACACAAATGACTCTTGGAATAGATTGGGTCGACACAAATGGACGAGCGGTCAACACATTCATACATGCCGTTGAAAAGTCAGCCAAAACGTGAGGAAATCTGATCGGTGGATGTAAAGAAAAGGTTGATTTTTGTTTAATTAAGGAGATAAGAAGGCATCATCTTCCATTCCCCTACCAGCATGGTTCCTTCCCCTATTTACTCAGATTTATCTCGTCTGATAAGGGAGAGGGAGATTGAGAAAGAAAAGAAGTTATGTGAGAGAAAGTAGAGAGAAAAGAGAGATATCTCAGAGGAGAGGAGGAAAACTCTGAAGTTTTCGTGAAGCTAAGGTTCAAGGTAATTTTTCTATCCTCTGAGTTTTCTTCTAAGTTCATTAAGGATAATATGATAGTAGTATTTGAATTGATGGATAAAAATGAGTGATTTCATGCTAAGACATAAGAAAGGAGTTGATTGTGTGCAAGGTTAGGGTTTTTTAGATTCGATCAGGTTTTAGCACAAATTAGAGTTTGTAACCTTCATAAGAGTTAAAGTAGACTCTTAGAGTGATTTATAGTCGTTATAATCACTCGATTTGGAGCTATGTAGAAAAAGTTATGAATGTCGCAAGTGAGTGTACGGAAACTGGGAAGAGTTTGGGTTGACCCCTTGCAGTTTGGGTCGACCGATAAGAACACACAGTCTCTGTTTTGTCGACATGGGTCGACCCCTGAAAGTTTATGTCGACCCAATCACTGTTCAAACAGTGAATGCCTTATGTTTCGTCCACATAAGTCGACATGCTTTAGTTTTATGAATTTGGTGTCTTCTAAGAAGTTATAGTAGACTCTTTAAAGAATAGTTTGACACCCGTAGCATCACAAATGGGTCATTATCGAAGAAGTTATGGTTGTTTGACCCAAGGTAAGTTTTCAAGAATCGGAGTGAATGATGAATAGAGAGGAACAAGGAAATGAACAAAATGAGAATGCGGGGAGGCTGAGCAGTGAGAGATTTAGGAAAATGAATCCTCCACCGTTTGATGGACAGCCCACAGATCCTGTGTTGGCTGAAGAGTGGATTACGATTCTAATAGATACGCTCATAGTCTTTGCATCCAAGAGAGGAGTTTAAGTCCTGATCGAAAGGATGATTCTCGCCTGACTGAGCGCCTAGATGAGAGGAGTGATTTTATTGGAAAGAAGGAATATTGTAAAGGTGTGGGATACTATTGAGGTGGTAATCAATGAGGATAAAGTTGAGTAGTTCGTGCAAGGAATGAAATCAGAAGTTTATAAAGGAAAGCAAGTTAAAAGTTTGGAGCCGATATTGGAATGTCCCGAGTGCAATAGGAAGCATGCACGTGAATGTATGACTGGCTTACGGGGCTGCAACGTATACAAGGAACTAGGACATTATGGGTGAGATTGCACCCAGAACAAAGATCAGCCTAGGGTGAAACCCCAAGTGTTCACGATGATCGAGCCCAAAGATATGGAACAGCCCGTGGAGATGTCAGGTATGAGAAGATTGAATGTAAGAGTTTTGAGAAGAACTAGTTAAGGAGGTAAGGGACAAATATATCTAGAAGACGTTTTGAGGTTTATCAAAATTTTCCCCACACTTAGGTGAGTAAAGAATGACAACCACTGAGAAGAACGAAAAGGATCAAGTGAGAATAAACTCAAAGGAGGTAAGGCAAAAAGTGATTTTAAGGTTCTTCTCAAGCCAAGTTATGCCATAGACTTAAAAGAGGCAATTTGGAAAATGTATTATCGACACATGACGATGTATTAAATGCAAAGATAATGGGACATCTAGTTAGAAACTATCCCTAAATGAAAAAGTAACAACCAGGAACGAATTCAAGGATGGAGAAATTAAGTAAGCTAACGATAAGGGATAAGAGTATGTCATTCGAGATTGACAACTTGTTCGATCAAAATGGATGATATTTCAAGATGACATTCATGAAGGATATAAATATTATGGGTTTTTAGAAGATATTTGTTTGGGAAACAAATGCGCCAGTAGTTTTAAGGACATAACAAGTTGAATGTTTCAAACATTTTGGACTAGTATGTGAAGATGCACATCTAAAGATAGTAAGATTAGTCGAAATATCAATCCCCATTGTTTTGGAAAGACCATGAGAAAAGTTTAGAAAATATGAATGACGGTTCATCCCCGAACCGGTAGACAAATCAAAAGGGCAACCCAAATTTAGAAGACACGGTGAAAGCATGAGTGTTAAAGTTTCAAAGTGTCATAGAGCAAGTTTTGCCCTTAGCAAAGTTTACTTACACTCATTACTACTAAGCTATAATTAGTACAACATTTATAAGGTGAAGTATGATGAGAAGTGTAAATTACCCCAAATTAGATAACACTAGAAAAAGCGAATTATATGATCCAAATATGTTACAAAAAACTCATGGATCAATATGCATGATTAAGAAAAGGATTTGAGTGTCACGAGACCAAGATGAGGGCTATGCTAGCTTAGACAGGACTCAAGTTTGGTTGAGGAAGACTCATCCCAAAAGCTATTGGACCTGTCTTCAATATAGCTGAAATTGAAAAAGCAGTGTACAAATTGAGAATTTCCATCAACTATGCAAGGATTATATAAGGTAGTTATCATATCGATGTCAAGAAAGTTCATATGGATCCCAATTAAGTGATTGAACT
Organism: Begonia fuchsioides; assembly: GCA_003255005.1. Taxonomy (NCBI): domain Eukaryota; kingdom Viridiplantae; phylum Streptophyta; class Magnoliopsida; order Cucurbitales; family Begoniaceae; genus Begonia; species Begonia fuchsioides. The sequence goes on from QAOC01015783.1 coordinate 18,932, forward strand.
AAGTAATAGTATGATTAAGCCAACCTTAATATAAGAAAAACGTATGGTAAGGTTGTAAAGATCCTAAATTTAATGATCAACGAGCTAAGAAAAGAGCAAATTCCTCTGATGAAACTGCTATAAAAGAGTCACTAGACAGAAGAAACTACTTAGGAATGCCAAGGAGATATGGAAATGGGCTATCCATAGTGGTTTAACCTACAATTTTGAGGACAAAATTTCAAATAAGGGGGGTGAAATGTAATACCCCACTTTTCTGGGTAACCTAAACCTATAGGAATTATAGCAACAAATATTACTCAATTTGGAGGTCTGTAGAGAAAGTTATGGGATTTGGAAATTTATAGTTAGTAACAACCATAAGGTTAAAAATGGATAACTGGGTAGTTTAAGTTTTCCTATTTTATCATGATACAGATGAGCTTAAGTGGCAAAGTAATCTTCTAAAAAATTATAGAAGACATCAAAAGGAGAATATTGATAGGTTGAACAACTCAATTAGAGTTGTGGTACGAAAGTTATATACGTTATAAGTTGACAAATGAAAACTGGACTAAGGAAATATAAACTTTTGAGCGATGTTCGGTGTTCTGTATAATTGATACCTTTAATCTCCGAATTTGACATTTATGTCTTCTACAAAGTTAAACTAGAATCAATATGAAAAATAATGGCGTTTGAATCATAGAAATATAAGTTGTAAGACAAAAGTTATGAAAGTTTTAAGTGGCGGTCGACCTATGAATAGTGGTAGGTCGACACTTTGTTTACCGGTCGACCCCAGGATTTAGGAGGGGTCCACACAATTGGAACTTTAGGTCAACCCCAGGATTTGTGAGGGGTCGACACAATTGGAACTTTAGGTCGACCCCAGGACCGAGCGGTCGACACAAGTCGTTCTCGGGAAACACTTGCGGTCGACACAAATGACGAACGGTCGACACAAATGACTCTCGGGAATAGATTGGGTCGACACAAATGGACGAGCGGTCGACACATTCATACATGCCGTTGAAAAGTCAGCCAAAACGTGAGGAAATCCGATCGGTGGACGTAAAGGAAAGGTTGATTTTTGTTTAATTAAAGAGATAAGAAGGCATCGTCTGCCATTTCCCTACCAGCATGGTTCCTTCCCCTATTTACTCAGATTTATCTCGTCTGATAAGGGAGAGGGAGATTGAGAAAGAAAAGAAGTTATGTGAGAGAAAGTAGAGAGAAAAGAGAGATATCTCGGAGGAGAGGAGGAAAACTCTGAAGTTTTCGTGAAGCTGAGGGTCATGATAATTTTTCTATCCTCTGAGTTTTCTTCTAAGTTTATTAAGGATAATATCATAGTAGTATATGAATTGATGGATAAAAATGAGTGATTTCATGCTAAGAGATAAGAAAGGAGTTGATTGTGTGCAAGGTTAGGGTTTTTTAGATTCGGTCAGATTTTATCACGAATTAGAGTTTATAATGTTCATAAGAGTTAAAATAGACTCTTAGAGTGATTTATAACCGTTAGAATCACTCGATTTGGAGCTATGTAGAAAAAGATATGAATGTCGTAAGTCAGTGTACGAAAACTTGGAAGAGTTTGGGTCAACCCCTTGTAGTTTGGATCGACCGATAAGAACACACAATCTCTGTTTTTTCGACATTGGGTCGACCCCTGAAAGTTTATGCCGACCCAATCACTGTTCAAACAGTGAATGCCTTTTGTTTCGTCCACATAAGTCGATATGCTTTAGTTTTATGAATTTGGTGTCTTCTAAGAAGTTATAGTAGACGCTTTAAAGAATAGTTTGACACCCGTAGCATCACAAATGGGTCATTATCGAAGAAGTTATGGTTGTTTGAAGTTAACAAATTACGTTACTTGGTTTTAGGTTTTCAAGAGCAGCAACATATTGATCAAGTTTTCAACAAAGCTAAGGACCCAAGGTAAGTTAATGTTGCATGTGATTGGCCCTAAGGGGACTACATTACAAAGATTAGGATTTATGATTTTGAAATATGCTGGATTGTTTTTGGGGTGTATTGCACAATACACCGACCTCAATTTATTTGAGGATATGTTTGTGTGCCTTGTTTGATGATTGATTGATTTTTGGTGTTAGAATAAAGACGCATGTTTAGAATGCCTGCAATGTTTGAATTGTATATATTATTGCATGTTATCGTGTTCATGCATTTTAATTGTTCATGCATCATGGTTTTAAGAAAAATACGAAAATGATTTGCATGCATGATTTTCATGATAATATGCAACGGGTCGTTGAGGGAGGAGCTCGAGTTAGACTGTCTCGAGGGAGGCCAAATGGTGTCTACTCTCTCCTGTGGTACCTTCAACGATCAAATAATGGAGGAATTCTCGAGAGTTATTTGTGTCGACCCCTCCTCGATTTTGGGATCGACCGAAAGTGTACTATTGTGTCGACCTCTCATCAATCCTGGGGTCGACCTTTAGTACTTTGGACGGTTGTATTGTGTCGACCCCTCCTTGATCCTGGGGTCAACCATAAGCAAGGTGCCGACCGCTAATCCACAGCGGTTGACCGGTAAACAAAGTGTCGACTGCTAATTCATAGCGGTCGACCGGAAATCACTTATTTCCTTCATCACCTTCGACCTACTAATTTACTTATATCCAAAATACCTTAACACTCTAATATTCAAGCAACATTCATAAAAATAATCTTAAACGTTTCCATCTTAAAATCACAAATTTTTAAAATAAAATGAGGGTTCTTACAGTGTTACAAAAGTTGGAGCACATTTCTCCTTCTTTGAGGACTACTTCGAACCAACCACCAAGGAGAAGGCCGAATCACGGCTCGAGAAGATCTCGAGAGTTTAAGTCCGAAGAGTCGGATGATGAAGAATATGGTTTACATGATCTCAACTCCAGAGATGATGATACGAGGCATATTAAGGTATCCATTCCTCCTTACAATGGATCTTGCAATGGTGATTTGTTTATTGATTGGATGGAAAACGTTGATAAGATTTTTGAATGCTATAATTATTCTGAGAAGTTTAAATTACAACTTGTTTCAATGGAACTTATGGGATATGCTAGTCTATGGTGGGATAGTTTCAAAATTCAGAGAAGACGTGATGGTGAAGAGAGTATTAATAGTTGGAAAATGATGAAATCAATTATGAGGAGAAGATTTGTACCGGCTCATTACAAACAAGAGTTATTTCTTCGATTACAAACTCTTAAGCAAGAATCTCTCTCGGTGGAAGAATATCTTACCGAATTTGAGAATCTCCGAATTAGATGTGACTTACAAGAACCAGAGGAACAAATTATAGCTCGGTTTATAAGAGGTTTACACCGAGACATTAGTGATATTGTGGAGTTTCAACCGATCGACTCTATGGATTTGGTTATTCAAATTGCCTTGAAAGTGAAGAGGCAAATGAAAAGAAAGGGCAAGGGAATAGTGAGCCGAGCAAGTCCTAAGGTCATTACTTCTTTTAAGCCTAATACAAAGGTGGAGAACAAGGTTCCTTTCGTTCAACCTTGGCTGCAAAAGAAGGATAGGGACCCTAATCCGATGGAAGAAAATAACAGGACCCGAACACGGGAGATCAAGTGTTTTAAGTGCCTTGGTCTCGGGCATATTGCATCCCAATGCCCTAACAAACGTGTGATGGTTATTAGAGAGGAAACAAGTGAAGTTTTCAGTGAAGATGAAGTTTAGGAAAAATCGGATATGAGCTTGGAATCCGAAGGGAAAGAATGCCGAGCACAAGAAGGCCCCTTATTATTAGTTATCCGAAGGTTACTTGCCACTCAAAGCAAGAAGAGGAACTCTAAAGAGAAAGTTTATTCCTTAGTAGATGTCTAATCCAAGATAAGGTATGCTCAATTATTATTGATGGTGGAAGTTGTGTTAATGTGGTTTTCCGAGAGTTAATTGACAAACTCGGAATAGAAACTATCTTTCACCCGAAGCCTTATAAATTACGTTGGATAAATGATAAGGAAGACCTCAAGGTTACCAAGCAAGCGTGCATCGAATTCTCTATTGGAAGTTACAAGGATCAAGTGATGTGTGATGTGGTTCCCATGAGTTCAAGCCATTTATTACTCGGAAGACCATGGCAATTCGATCGGAAGGTTATGCACGATGGTTTTATAAACCAATATTCCTTTAAGTTTGGTGGACGGTCCATCAACCTAATTCCCCTTGAACCCAAACAAGTGGCCAAAGATGAGGTCACAAGGAAGGAGAATTTATCTAAGAATAATTTAATTTTGATCAAGAAAGAGCCCTTTCCTACTAGAGAAGGAACACCCGATCAAGTGAACTCAAGGGTCCCGATCAAAGAAAACAAAGACAAAGTTATATATGTTGTGATTTCCAAAAGACTCTCAAGGTGGTTAGTCTCTTTACCCGAACTCTTTATTAATTACTTTTTTTATGATTGGATGAAGGAAATCTACAAATCTGAATTGAGCTTAAGGAAGAAGAATTATGATCTTCTTAATATGGAGAACTCTTCAAGCAAGGAGGAACAATTTGGTAATTCTAGTAAAGGAGTCACGGTCCACTCATCAAAAGAACCAAGGAGAAAGAGGAAGCAGCTATGATCATTGGATGAGGTACTTGGAATCCTTAATAGAATACTTCCATGGAATATATATTGCTGATTATATTGGAAACACTATGGTTTATAAAGGGGATAATGAAACTCATGTTGATTTAGTTATCCGGTGGTATAGTACAAATCGGAATGTTGAATTGTTTAGCCGTGGAAAGAATGATGTTGTGGTGAAGGGCATTGAATCATATGACTCAAAACTAGAAGTTGTTCAAAGTTGGCACACTCTTAAGGCGGCCCTAAGCCCGAAGAATTTTTTGGATAAGGTAATCAACCCAAGAACATGCAAGTTTGAGTTACTCGGGAATTATGGGATTTCAGCCACATTTAATGTTCGAGATCTTTCTGCCTTTGCAGGATTTAATGAAGATGAAAAAGATTGAAATGACTTCACACTGGATTTGAGGTCAAATCCTCAAGAACCCGGGGATGATGACATGCCACGAATTGGCATGCCAAGCGGAGCAATCACCCGAGCCCGAGCTCGGAATTTTTTTAATATGTTTGTTAATTTTGCAGGAAAATTAATTGAAGAATTATATATTTCTAAGCCAACTTTGGAGGATCAAACAAGGCCAAAACACATGATAAATTGGCGTGGAGAAAAGGAAGATTTGCAACCAAAAACCGAGAGCTCTGGAATCAAGCCCGAACCCGAACCCGATTGAAGTACCACGTTGCATGGCGAGTTGGAGTCCCAAGAAAAAGTGATCAAGGGTTCCACGCCTCAAATCTCCAGCATTTACATGGATTGAAGGAATTTTATCGCATTTTTAGCTTAATTTTTACGTGAATTTCACGTTGGATATTTGGAGAACCCGAGAGGGTTTCTCAGCTAGGTTTTATTTTGTTTATTTTTGCATGCTTGCATGGGGTTTTGCATGAGGTATTTTCAGCTAAGAGAAGGGTATTTTTGGCCAAGGAAGAAGGAAAATTGGCTGAGGAGATTCAAGATCACGTGGCTTTCACATTCTTGCAATCTCATTGGTCCAATTTTCCCTCATTTATTTCAATTTCCAGCATGCAAGTTGCATGCCTTTGGCCCTCAATTTTCCCTCCATTTTTTCCACTCTTCTCAGCAGATAAAATCTCCACCATTGTGTGATTGTAAGGAAAATTTGGAATTTGAATTAAAGAAGCTTTTTAGCTCTCCCTTCTCCGGCATTGTCCAATTTCAGCTGGCAGCCAGAAGTTCTCCGGCCACCGTGGGTTCCCTCAAGATTTCTCCCTCCGAGCTGGAGATCTCTTCTTGCTTCAGAGTCTCCAGCCTTCTTCAAGGACGTAGGGTGAGCTTGAAGTCCATAAGCTCCTTCTTACATCGTTGATTTCGTTTGCAATTTCATCTCCTCCGCTGTCCAGCATTTCCGGCCACCTCCCGACCACCGTTACTGTTCCATTACATTCCGACCAATCCATCCACGTGATTTCCTTAATTTTTGGAGGACTATCACCTATTGTCTTTCCAGAGTTCCACTAAAAATTTCAGCCCTAAACTCGATCGCATCGTTGAGTTATCGCTGTCCAAATTCCAGTCCCGATTCTGGAATTATCGGATTATCGGTTTTCCATTTAACCTAACCCGATTCTCCCACTTCCTAAATCTAAACCCCCAGAGCCATAAATACCTCCCCACCTTCCTCTTACCTCTGTTTTTGTGTGATTTTAAGTTTGAAGGATGACCACAAGGAGTGATTCCCATTACAAACCAAATCGGAATCTGATTGATCCTAGCCTCTCGGTTAGCCCATCCTTTCCATGTCCGAATTCGAACCTTCCAGAATCCAGCCTTCAAGGACAAATTGATGAGCTCAATAAAATATTTGATACAGTGTTACAAAAGTTGGAGCACATTTCTCCTTCTTTGAGGACTACTCTGAACCAACCACCAAGGAGAAGGCCGAATCACGGCTCAAGAAGATCTCGAGAGTTTAAGTCCGAAGAGTCGGATGATGAAGAATATGGTTTACATGATCTCAACTCCAGAGATGATGATACGAGGCATATTAAGGTATCCATTCCTCCTTACAATGGATCTTGCAATGGTGATTTGTTTATTGATTGGATGGAAAAAGTTGATAAGATTTTTGAATGCTATAATTATTCTGAGAAGTTTAAATTACAACTTGTTTCATTGGAACTTAGGGATATGCTAGTCTATGGTGGGATAGTTTCAAAATTCAGAGAAGACGTGATGGTGAAGAGAGTATTAATAGTTGGAAAATGATAAAATCAATTATGAGGAGAAGATTTGTACCGGCTCATTACAAACAAGAGCTATTTCTTCAATTACAATCTCTTAAGCAAGAATCTCTCTCGGTGGAAGAATATCTTACCGAATTTGAGAATCTCCGAATTAGATGTGACTTACAAGAACCAGAGGAACAAATTATAGCTCGGTTTATAAGAGGTTTACACCGAGACATTAGTAATATTTTGGAGTTTCAACCGATCGACTCTATGGATTCGGTTATTCAAATGGCCTTGAAAGTGGAGAGGCAAATGAAAAGAAAGGGCAAGGGAATAGTGAGTCGAGCAAGTCCTAAGGCTATTACTCCTTTTAAGCCTAATACAAAGGTGGAGAACAAGGTTCCTTTCGTTCAACCTTGGCTGCAAAAGAAGGATAGGGACCCTAATCCGATGGAAGAAAATAACCGCACCCGAACACGGGAGATCAAGTGTTTTAAGTGCCTTGGTCTCGGGCATATTGCATCCCAATGCCCTAACAATCGTGTGATGGTTATTAGAGAGGAAACAAGTGAAGTTTTCAGTGAAGATGAAGTGAAGGAAAAATCGGATATGAGCTTGGAATCCGAAGGGGAAGTATAATGTTAGCGCCACTGTCACATCTCATTTTCATACTTGCTTTTTATGCATAAGAAAATACTATTTCAACACATTTTATAAAAACTACAGCGGAAGACTTAATGATAGTTAGATCCATTCCATAAGAACACTAATTAACCATCTAAGATTTCTTAATCAAACATTGTATTCGTTCAAAACATAAGTTTAATTTACAAACTTTGATAAATATGTATTATCAATCTCTTTTAAACATTACACATTTCAAAACATTTTTTTCTTCAAAACACTAAACATCAAAATACATCTCCCACTGGTTGTCACTTAATGATCCAAGCATCTTCACCGGCTATACCTCCTCCACCACGTTGTATCAATGATAAGGAAAAACCTCTTCACCACTAATCTCATCACCTACAATACAAAGCTAATCTAATGAGCTTAAGGCTCAGTAAATAATCATACATGATTCTTTAATGCGTACATGAATATGCATTTCTTAAAACATGTTTCATTTTCGTTTCATTTGATTTCTTGATACTTTTACTTGGTGTGGGCGTCACAACGTACAAGGAGGGAAAAGCACCACTTGGTCTTCTTCGCGGGCAACCCAATGAACACCATTTGGTCCATTTAGGACAGTTCATGAGCACCATATGGCCCGATCTGTAAGACAGCTCATTTCATCCCACCCATAGCTTGATACTTACATGCTTTATATATCGAATATTGAAGATTACGGAATAGAGGATTGGCACCGTATGGCCTCCCTCAAGACAGCCTTACTCTACTCCCTCCGTAATATCCAGTTGAATCATCATGAAAACCATGCATGTAAAACATTTTCGTTCTTTTCATAAAACATGATGCATGATCAATTGTACATATGCATGACATACAACATTCATATAACCTATAATGATAATATTAAATTTAACTTAACATATCAATCATCAAACAATTACAAACAAGCACACAAACAATCCCAAGAGTTTGGGTCGGTGTATTGTGCAATACACCCCCAAAGAATATTATCCATACTTAATCTAGCACCTAATCAATTCAAATCATAATTCATAAAGTCTACTCTTTGTATTGTAGTCCCAATTAGGCCAAACAAACTCAAATTTACTTAATTGAAGTCCTTAGCTTTAAGTTGGTCACTTAATCCCTTAATCTTCAACACTTATCACTTGGTAACCTTAATACATAAAAGAAAATTGAGTGAGCAATCTCGGATATATCCTATTTTGCAGTAGCTTCCAACAACTATAACTTGAGATACACAAGTCCAATTACAATGATTCAAGTGTCATAATCTTTGTGAAGATGTCTAATTTAAGTCATCAGAAGAGAGTAAAATTAAATTACCACTCAAAAACCTTGTAACAATTCAAATTCTAAAATTGTGCAGATTTGTCTGAAATTAGGAAATCTTGATACTACTTTAAAATTCATGCACTAGCAACCATTCTGAACCAACCCAAGCACTTAGATATCAATATAGGGTAAGAAATGATACCTTAGAGGAAAAAAAAACTTGCACCAAAGTTTCCAAATTCGTGGCTTCCCTATTTTCCTCTTTTCTTGCTTCAATAATGCACTAAATCTCATTTTTATGCACTAAATACCCTCACACACTTCAACTATCCTTAAATCTTCACTTTTCTCCTTCAAAACTAGAGAGAACTTGAGAGAAGGAGATGAATTTCGTGGTTTTTCCCATCTGATTGGAAACCCTCTTCATAAAAAGCTAACGAGGAGGTGAATAAAGCATAAGGTGTTTTCTCCTCAATCCACCCCACTTAAGCTGCTCCTCAAATTCACCAATCATATTTATTTAACTTTAATAATAACATTTTGATTTATATTATTTTTACACCGAAAATTAAGGTGGAGGTGGAGGAAAGCATGAGGTGTCCATTCAAGTAGGAGGTGTCCATTCTAATAATCACTAATTAGCTTAGGTTAATCTTATGGTTGAGAGTTTTATTTATTCTAACTTTCCTTCAAACCCTTCATACATGTAACAATTTTTTTTCCCTTCATCGATCACAACTTCTAATTTACCGTACCATCAAAACTAAATGACAAGATCATTGTACCATACACAAAAGCAAGGGTGTTATAGCCACATTCAAAGTTTCTGATTTATCTTCTTTTGATGAAGAAGATGATTTTAAGAGAAATCCTTTAAAGAAGGAGGGAATGATGAGGAAATCATGAAGAGCAAAGGGAAAGAATTAAATGCAACCGGCTCAAGCATGGACAGAAATATGATATGAGATGGAGCAAAGAAGTTTGGTGAAAAACTAAGCATATATATCCAAGAATTTCTCAATTGTGATGGCATTATTGTTCCCGACAACATCAAATTCAAATGCATGACATGCTTTCAAGTGCACATGGGAGAAGATGACATTATTATGGATTAGACTGCTATGTACTTACCTATGTATTATAATAGATTATTTATAATCTATGTTGCATGTCATATGAAAAGTAGGTGAGAAAGTAGGTTAGAAAGTTGGTAAGAAAGTGGGTGAGAAAGCGGATGAGAAAGTGGGTGAGAAAGCGGATGAGAAAGTGGGTGAGGTTGGAAGAAGAAAAATTAGGTGAGAAATGAGTCCTATAAATATGTACTAGATTTATCATTTGAAATCAACTTGAGTTTTGTGAATCATATTGTGAGAGAACTTCTCTTTTTCAACGTGTTGTTTGATCTTTCATTGCAAGTCCATCAGCCTCGTTTCTGACTTATCAAACAGAATCCCTTCGTTTGTGGCGTCTTTCCTATCCAAGGTTCTTAGTCGCGTTATTGTTTTGGATCTTAAGCTCTTTCTAAGCTAAGGTTCAAACGTCCGTCGACTTCGGGTCAAGGTTCTATTTCTATGTTTACTTTTTGTTATATTTCGTGTTCGATCACTGATCAATCTATATCATTTAAGATCATATCAGATCACAAAAGTTTAAAGTATTTATTTACATAACGAGATTTAAACCTCTGTCAACGTCATTTGATGGAATATTTAGGCGATTATGATTCTAATTTGGAATATGATCTCGGTAAAGTAAATGTTGTTTAATCTTATTGTTACACCTACTTTAGTGCAGAGCGTCAAGGAAATGCAAAAGTTAGATGATGAGTTAAAAGAAAGATTTCATAAAATCCAAAATGGTGAAGAATTTGAGGGTTGGGAAGTCGATACAAATGGATTCTTATTTTTAAAAGGAAGAGTGGTTGTATCGAACAACTTAGAGCTAAGACAAATAATACTTGCCGAGAATCATAAATCTAGATTCGCCATACATCTTTGTTCTATGAAAATGTATCAAGATATGAATGTCAATGTTAGTAGGTTGGAATGAAGAAAGATGTCACTGAATATGTATCAAAGTGTTTGGTACGTCAACAAATAAAAGTTGAACATCAAAGGCTAGCAATATTATTACAACTCTTACCTACCCCCTGACTAGAAGTAGGATAAGATTGCTATGAATTTTGTAACTGGGTTACCAAACACGCCACAAAATCTTGATTCAATTTGGGTTGTAGTCCATACTCACCAAATCCACACACTTTATTGTAGTAAGAATGAATTTTCCTTATACAAAATTTAGTAAGCTATACATTGAAAATATTGTTCGTCTACATGGCATTCATTCTAGCATCGTATCTGATCGAGATCCAAAATTTACTTCTTAATTTTGAAAAGCTTTCCAAAGAGCATTAGATACAGAATTAAATCTTAAATAGCATATCATCCTCAAACAGATGGTTAGTGAGAGCGCACAATTCAGATTCTCGAAGATACGCTAAGAGCTTGTATTTTGGATTTTGGAGATAGTTCGGTCAATCACTTACCATTGGTGGACTTTTTATACAACAATAGCTATCAGACGAGCATTGGACTTTCACCTTATGAAATATTATATGGGACACCATGTAGATCTTCTTTATGTTGGGCTGAATTTGAGGAGAACATTACTCTTGGACCTTATATTATTAAAGAGACCACTGATAAAATTAAGAACGATTAAAAACTGTTCAAAGTCGATAAAAGAGCTACGCCTATCTATTAAGAAAGAAGTTGAGTTTGAATGTGGAGATTTTATATATTGATAATCGAGTTGGTCAAGTGGCTTATCGTTTGAATTTACCCTCTCAGTTGGCAACGCACACAATGTTTTTCACGTCTTTATGTTAAGAAAGTATATTCCTGACCTGTCTCATGTAATCTCTTGGACTGAAGTATCTATTCAAGAAAATATTTTCTTGCACTTCTTTTAGCTAATGAGACACTTCAAATATTTTTTTTTAAATGAGACACATTAGCTAAATTTGCATATGACTATATAAATGTAGCAACTCAAATTTTTTTCATGAAATTTTGATTTTTGTATGAGATTAAGATTAAATTTGGATTATGGAAGTCGATTTGAATTAATTGTGATTATGTTCTAGGAAGAAAATTTTATTAAGAGTATAACATGTTTTGTGTTAAATTGTGGCCAAATCTATTATCTAAGTTTGACACAAAAGAAACATAGCACCTAAAAATCTGCCATGTATTAAAAAAAGTAAACTATTTTATTTGAGTGAACATGGATTCTTTCCAATGTAGTTGTTGTTTAACATGGTGGATACCTGATACCTATTTAAATTGATCTTAAATTGTTTGGAAAAATAGAACATGTGGGTTGTTTAAAAGGAGGCCAAGTAAAAGATCTTCCTTTAACGTTGTTGAGAAAGATAATTGTTTGGAAAAATAGAACATGTGGGTTGTTTAAAAGGAGGCCAAGTAAAAGATCTTCCTTTCACGTTGTTGAGAAAGATGCAAACCTAATTTGTTTTGTAATAAATTATTAGGTCTAAAACTTTGGAGTTTGTTGAGAAATTGCTCCTGAAGTTCGTTTGGAGCAAACTATGATTTTAGTTTTGATATATGAATTAAGGTTTGGTTTTAATTTTTTTTTAATATGATATGAATTATCACATCCTATTTTATTTTTTATGAATGTTTCTTTTAAGTTTTTGAAATGAGCATATTATTTATTTATACATTCATAGTGCATAAATGTGTAATAGGAGAGTGGAAGATTTTCTCCTTGGGTTTCGAATCTCTAACATGATGAGGGTATTTTGGGCTATTATAATTTAAGTGTGGATTATTTTGGCTGTCACCGCCTAAGTGTAATTAATGCATTGCATTTGTAAATTATATTGTCTCTCAATTTATTAATATGTTCATTTTCGTATTTTGTTTTGAATTTATTTATTATTAAATTTAAAATTATTGTCCAACTTGAGTAGTCAACTCATCCCAATTGACACTTATCATTTATTTATCATTAATGCAATATAATAGCAACTAGATCCAAATCGTGAATCAGGTAATTCGCTCATGTGTCTTTGATGGTCGAGATGCATAAGTTATAACTTTATTTTGTTCCATCAACACACCACCCAAACCAATCCTAATTGCATCCGTATATAGTGCATATGGTAAATTTTTGTCTGGTACTGCTAATATGGAGACGGTAGTCAATTTTTCTTTGAGCTCTTCGAAAGTTGTCTGACACTTCTCGCTCAACACAAACTTAATGTCTTTTTTTTTTACAAATCAACGATAGTAGCTAACCAATCCAAAAAAACTACGTATCTCTATGATATTTTTTGGGGACTTCAAAGATGTTATAGCTTTAATTTTTATCGGATTCGCTGATATATCATCGTTGGAGACAACATGCCTAAGAAATTTAACTTCGGTTTTCTATAATTCACATTTCTCTCTTTCCATAAAGTTGATAATCACCTAGGGTCTCCAAAACAGTTTTTAAGTGCTCTATGTGTTCTTCACGAGTTTTAGAATCTCCTTAGATGTCATTCATAGAGACAACCACAAATTTATCAAATAAGGTGTAAAAACTCAGTTAATTAAATCCATTAAAGCTACTAGTGCGCTTGTTAATTTGACGATAGCACTGTTATTTTGTAATGTCCATCATGGTCAAAAAGTTGTTTTTGGGATATGTTCCTTCCGAATTTCCTATGATAGTAACCAGATCATTGATCAAACATACCGTTGATTCTTGATAGTGGACATTTGTTCTTCATCGTGTCTGGTTCAACTTTCATTAATACATGGCCAGGGGGATTTGTCTTTTTACTTGGCAAATGGCACTAGTGCACCCAACAGAGAAGTCATGTTTTCTCATAGCTATTGTGACGTTTTCTAACTCAACTTCTTTGAACTGGGTCGAGTGTCATAACTAATTTCAACTATAAGCAACAGCTACAAGAATTCGGTCTAATCATAACTTGGATCATGCCGATGGGGACTTCTCTAAAATATAAGCTTACAATATTGTTAAATTCAAATTATCAAGCATAGTTTGATAAATCTCGCTTTTACCACGTTAGCATATAAATATTATTTGAATAGATTAATAACGTTTTAAACTTGCCACAAAAAGCATTCCGTTTCCAGAGTCTTATTGTCTGCTATCTTGTCTTAATTGAAAAGTGGCATAAAATGTATTTGACACGACCGATCAAAACTACGGCTTCAAAGCATAATATTTAAGAAGAGTGTTTCTGTTATCAAAATTGAACATTATTTAAAATTATTTAATATTTATGAAAAACTTGGAGCGCAAATAATATCCATGTAAATTTGTTTGTATACATGAAGCATGATCACCTCTCTCTATTCTACACAGCAACTTTTCATCAGAAATTACAGAGAAAAATGTTAAAAAATGATTTTAATTTCTGGTTTCCAATTTCCATCGTTCATGAGATCACAGTGGCGATTCCACTGTATCTGGGTCTTGTTCTTTCGGGGGAAAGATCTTCTTCCATCGCTTTCCTCTTATTTCTCGCCGGTTTCTGTTCTACAAATTCTTCGCCATTTGCTCGTTCTTGATCCTTGGATCTGGTTTTCATCATGTGGGGTTTGAGCCTGTTCATGTCTGAAAGTCTAACTGGTTTCAAGAAGAATGCTTCTGCTCCTTCTTCCAAGCATCTGTTTATGAATGGATCGTCAAAAATTGGAACAACAATAGTTCAGAATGATCCATCGATGATGCTGTAATCAAGGTTAATTTTCCGATCTAGATCCATATCTACCTGGTGATTCTTGAAGGTACATTCTCGGACGACATTATCACTACCGGTATGTTTTTCAAGGACGAACACTCCTGAAAATGGGAGAAATTTTGAAGATGAAGGCGAGAAAAATCATCTAAATGATGCAAATTTCAAGTGCTAGCTTCAAAGGGTTGGATCAAAAGCTTCGATCTGAGTTGGAAACTAATGTTTAAATGCCGCCAAATCCGCCGGAAAATTTAGGGAATGGAGAAATGTAAACGGACCTTAATTTTTTTTAGCAAATCGTAGCCTGTCATTCCGGGCATACAGTAATCTGTGATGATAAGATTCACTTCCACCTCCTGAAATGATAAATATCACAAAATTCAAACAAATTCTCGAGAAATTGAGGAGAACAAAGAGAGAGAAAATTCAGACCTTAATTGGAGGAATAATGGCGTTGGCTTTTTCATTGTGATTAAAACCCAGAAATTCCAAAGCTTTAGAACCAGAATCAACAGTAGTGACTGCTAAGAACAAAGAGCAATCAAAATTTGCAGCTCAGGGAGCCATTTTTGCTGCTCGATAAAAACTGAACATTTACCCTGATACGACGAGGTCCTGAGCAGCTTTTCTATGAGTTTTCTATCAATTAGACTATCATCAACGGCCAAAACATGAAACTGAGATTCAGCAACCAGACCCATTAAAGCAAATCAAAGAACCCACTAGAAAACAGAGGATGAAGAAAAGGGGAGAGCTCAGAGGTGCTTCAATGGCGGACAAAGGGAAAAAAGAAGAAGAAAGGAGGAAGCTTTATCGAGGACAGAAAGAGGGAAGAGTGCTGAAACAAGACCCACCATAATCGACACAACAGCAGCCAGATCCGACGAGATTTGGTCTGAAATCTGCCAAAAATTCCAAAGTTGGATGCAATTTGCGAACAGAAAAGCAAGCAACGGAGGAAAAGAAGAAGGGAAACAAATCAAATAAAATAAGGGAAACAAATCCAGATGAATATTTTTCAAGTTGATGGGAGATGGGTTGGCTTTTATTTACACAACCACATATGGGAAAGTGGAGAGAGTGAGAGAGAAATTGATTTATAATTTTATGTTCTTATATTCATCTTGTAATACATAATGCTTTCATTCTTGATTATTAATCAAAATAATAAATCATATTTTTTAGAAAATAAATAGTTGTTATGATGTTTTTCGGTTTCCACATAAATGAACAAAATTTGGTAATAAAAGTTTAAAATTAGGTTGCCATGATTCGCATTGCTTAGCACGAGTAAATTTGGTTATTAACCAATTTTATCAGAAGTCCAGGACTAGTTTAGGTCGAATTATGAGCAGAGCTGAATCTAAATTTTGTTTTGGTTATAAGTCTTTCTAGTTTTGAATACCAAAACTCAAAGAATCTTTTCTCAAGGTCGCAATTATGTTACATTCAAAACATGTTTAGTGTCTATACTACGTGAAAATCGTATCAAAACATGTTGCAATGGATCCTAGTTCAAGTAAATTGATGGAATTCGGTAGGGCTACCGATTGATTTCCGTACAAGGATTGAGCCTACAACGATTCTATGGTGGTATTCATGCTATGTTCAATACGATGAAGAAAATATCAAAATTAGCTTAAGTTTCAAAGAGAAAGCTTCATTTAATGTTTCAATTCTTTAAGCATCATTAAAAGTGGATACACATTTGGCCAAATGGGTGCAAGATCCACACTTAAGAAGTCGCTCCCCTCCTCCACTCCTAATTCGAGAGGAATCAATGTTTGTTTAGCCGACACAGATGAGTCCCTGTTCACTTAGTTATCGGGCTCGCTTGTCAAAAGCGGAGACCCGGGCGACCCACCTTGTCGAGAATAGGGACTTGGTACCCACACTAGAGCCCTCCTCTTGTTAACAGTGTCATTCTTCATTGTTTACTTTTGACTTAACCATGATTCTTATTTAAGTTGCTCATCTAGTTTTATGCATAACCCCGTGCTTGTCACTCGTCATGATGAATTAGCTTATCTTATCATTATTTCCTAACTATTTGTGCACAAAATCAATATATATCTCCAGCTATTGTCACTTTATTTTTACACCTTAGCAAAAAAATAATTTAGATAAATTGAAAGAGGTTAAATGAGACAAGCAACCATATAGTAATTTTATTTATCTTGGCAACGTAATGTCAAATTTATTTGATTAAAAATTTTAATCAAGCAAATGTTTATTTTATTATGTGTTATTTTTGTCCTCCCTCTCGCTACGTTCAATGTACCAGACTTCTTCACGTTTGCCTTGAAGAATATGTTTGAGACTTATGCATAAATTGTCAATATCTTTTATTGTAATAAGTTAAAAATATAAATATTTTAGCTTTATTCTATTTCGATCGGGCATAAATGGTCCTCTCTCTCTTATTTAATGGATATACATATATATATATATTTTCAAATATGTACTTAATAGATGAATTGACATTGATTGTTTTAGATTTCTTTATAACTATCGAAGTTTGAATTATTTTAATTATTTTATATTTAAAATAGAGTCAATAGCAGTGATTTTTAGGTCAAGGCCAATAAAATGAAAAGACGGACCATCTCGAAAAATAATTAGATTAACAGACACAGTTTGCATAAATATTATATAATTTATTTTGACCTACCTACATATGTTTGAGATTATAAAATTCTTTTATTTTAATATCTACTATAAATAATATCACATTTCAATTCATATAGTTAGGTTGCATGAATCGTTTTCTTCTCTTATTATATTTGTTGACTAATAATATCAAATAAACTAAACCATTGACATGAAAATTAAATTAATGAACACGTATCAAAACTTTAAAAATAAAGTCAAATTTAGTTCCCGAATTCAAAGTCAAGATCAAGTTTTTTTTTACCTAGAGCATGAAATTACATGCATAGATCACCAAGCAGATCAAAAGCTTTAATTTAGCTATAGGTGGATAGAGGAAAATAAATTTTAAACGATTTTAAATGATATAAATATCGGGATCATAATGATTTAGATGTAAGATTAAGAGTAATGTAGAAGTCATTGCGCAGATGCAACCAACTGGCAATAATACAATGAACATGAAAGAAAAGATTATTAAACCTAAGAGATATGGAATAGGGTTTTGAATCTTTTGAGATCAAGAAATTAATTAATTAAAAAGATTTGGATTTGTTTTTTTCTAAGATTATATTGCATTAAATTATTGCCTCAAAGATTGTCTCCAAAAGAAAGGAAGTCACATGTGTTCGCTGAGTAGTACAACAAAATCTATTTAGTAGCCTTATCCTTGTTTTTTGTTACATCAACACACTTATTTTCGGTCTAGCTTTTGATGACTAGATGCTTTATTAAATTTAATTCTTTTTCATGGTACAAAAATTACTTATTAAGATTCACGAAGCAAATTGTTATTTGTCAATAAACGCCAACTTCATTTATTTTTTACGAAGTTTGGGTAAGATCTTTTAGCTACGAGAAAGGATACCGTACATATGCAAAACTTATGTATAATATCTGATGTGAATAGATTGGTTTACTCATGAAATGCCGATGTAGATATATGATACATTTGCTTTATAAAGTATCAAAGCATGGAAGGTGTGCAGGAAGAATAGTAAAAGGAGAGGAGAGGGAAGATGAGAAAGGTCCCCGAAAATTATCATAATCCAAAGGAAGATTTTTTGCTTCCGAAATCAAAGTTTGCCCAACAATCATTGTTGCCTTGCTTTGTTTTTTGGCGGGTCACACTTATTTCTTCTCTCCTTTCCCCCTATCTCTTGCCAAAGGGAGAAGACCCCCTTGTGTGGGGTCCTGCATCCATAGGCCTAGAGGAATATGCTACTTATCAGCTTCATAATTTTTGTTATGATTAGAGATGAACGAATCTGTGACATTATTGCATTGCTTGCATTGCATCTTAATTCTTAAACTTTTCAGATAATTTGAAAAGGAGTTTCGATCATCTGACTTCTATGGTTTGCGTAAATTTGTTGTGTGCGTAATTGGTTTACAGATGACAGAAGTAGTGTATTCCAACTCTTGACAAAATAACTCCTTGTAATCATGGACTTCTATGAAGGATAAGAATGAAAACAAAGCCCCTATTAGAGGTCAAATTACTTAGTCTTCAACCAACGTTGCCCAATTAGGGTAGGAGATGCCGTTAGCATGTTGCTCTTTCATGAATATAAATTAAGAGTAAACAACTTTGATAACAAAAAATTCATCAACAAGATTATCAGATTTTGCTTAAATAAATCCTATTCGAAAAGTCTAGGTTGATCAATTTGTTTGATACATCTATAAGTACACAAATATATAGATACAAATAGTTTGTACTGATAAAAATAATGAGTATATCAAACACAAAACTCTTTAATAATGAAAGATACATGATCGCCTTTAAATCAAGTACGAATAACTTAACCTCAATCAAACATTGCCGACAGAATTTCAATTATCAAATAAGAAGTTTACCCAATACCAAACTTGTCGGTAAGAACCTAAGTTATCGAGAATTAATTTGATAAAAATCGAATTCTTTGTAAAAAACCAAAGAGAAAATTCTCTCAAATAGAAAAAAAGAATTAATCATAAAAGTTGTCATCTATTACAATAGTTTGGATGTCTTTAAATAGCCTATACATTTGCTTAAACTAAAACTAAAACAGTTAGTAAATAAATAGTAATTAATAAAGAAACTAAAGACATTAGAACATCAAAACTAAATTCGAAAATAGTAATTAAGAAACTTAAAATATCAAAAATAATATTATAAAAATAATTGAATTTTTTTAATTTATTTGTGGGGTTTGCACTGGATTTTTTTAATTTGATCACTTAAATACTTTACTATATATAGCAATAACTATTATTTAAGGAAATAGAGCGGTTAAAACTAATATTTAAGTATTTAGATATATTTTCCATCCTATTGTGTAACTTTAAAAAGAACAACACTTTCTTTGTCTGTCATCACATGAACGTTTTTGACCTGCAAAAAATAAGTCCCACCATAAAAATAAATCTTAAGCGACAAAAATCAATGCAACTTAGGTTCCCTCTTTACTATATAAAAATAATAGTGATGCAGTGATTAATGATTTGGAGGAGGTGAGAATGTGTGGCAACTAATATATTAGTCTAATATAGAGTAAAAACTAAAAACATGCATGATTTTCGAGTAAAATTCGGGCATGAGTTTTGAAAAAAAAAAAATTTGGGCTTTGCGAACGCATTCCTCTGAAGCAACTTGCGTCCGAACCCTTTTTTTTAAATTTTTTTTAATTAATTTGGCTTAAAAAATCTTATCAGATTGACTTGAAATTTTTACCAAATATTCAAAACAATAAAATACGCTAATCTTGGAAGTTGTAAATTTTTTCGACAATTGTACGATTTACTATAATTTTTTTAATATATAAACAAACAAATTTTGTTAAAACTACCGACGACAATAAAAATTCTTGAAATTTTTTACAAAAATATAAGAAAATACGCTACAAAGTTTCGTGAATTTTCAACATTAGTAGATTTACTATAATTTGTTTAATACATAAAGAAACAAATTTTGTTAAAATTACGTAAATCAATAAAAAGTCACGAAACTTTGTGAACTATTGTTTTACAGTTCTGTAAATGTGTGACAAAAATTTCAAGAATTGTTATTGCCGTATGTAATTTTAACAAAATTTGTTTATTTATTTATTAAAAATATTATACTAAATCGTACAATTGTCGAAAAAATTTAAAAAATTTTCGGTTTAGTGTCTTTTATTATTGTGAATTTGTGATAAAAATTTTAAGTGATTCCAATAAGATTTGCTTAGTCAAATCAATTAAAAACAAAAAAATTAAATAAAAAAGGTTTGGAAGCATCCATTGCGTCAAAGTGAACCCTCACTCGAAATGGCTTAAATTTAATTTTTTTTTTTAAATTCAGGCTCGAAATGGCTTGATTACCTCAAATTCATGCCTGTTTTTTTATTTTTAACTTTTAATATATAATGCGGAAAACAACTCCAAAAGTACACACGCATGATAATAAAAAAATGTAGCCCTGAAGAGGTTTTAAGGGCAGTGCCCTTTGGTTTTTCGTTGGGGCATCGCTCCAGATTCTACGATCTCCTTTACCTACGGCAGATCTTTTGTTATCTTAGGTTTTTTAATGCTAAAAATTATGAATGATATTTTTTTTCAATTGAACAAGCATTTCGTCCAGGGCAGACGAGTCAATCTTGTTCAAGAAAAATGAATATGTGGCCCGGTCCATGCCAGAAGTCCCGAGACAATGGACAAGAATTTAATGGTTTTAAAAATAGACCTCTAGTTTACTGAAAAAACTGTCAATTTCGTAGGCAATCATGACAAATTTTCGTTCTTAATTAAGTTTACATCTGATCTAAGTGCAAAAAATGATCAAATTTGCCAAGACTTGACTAGGAACGCTAGCTTTGTATTAGATGTTGAGGCCAAAGCATCATCTATTTTGTTTCACAGAATATATTTATGTTGAAAGATAATTTTAGCAATAAAAATGGAAAAAAAAAACCAGAATAATTAGTTTTTATGTGTAAGCTTTTTCTAATTGAAAAACAAAAGTAACCACGAGTTATTATGTCTAGCAGGAGAAGAACTGGAGAAGTAGGCTAATTTGTTGGAGACGATAATGTTGGTGAGCACATTCTCCCAGACCAGATATTAAGGTATAAGATTAGGATAAAATATACACTAATTTAAACATATACTTGTACAATTTGATGGGTGATTCATTTGTCAAGTATTTAAAATATATAATAAAAATAAGAACTATACCAATGAACGATAAATGTTTTAAATTCGACTGTGAAGACTTGTTGTGTTATTTTCACAGGCCATTATTACTAAACTGTACTTTACAAAAATGAAACCTGATATTTATAATAAACACATGTTAAACAATTCGGGATAATCTCTTTCTATATTTTCTCTTCGTTCCCAAGTAGCTTCCTCTAATGAGTGATTCCTCCACAACACTTTAACCAAAGGTATATTCTTGTTCCTTAGCTCTTTGATTCTTGTATCAAGTATCCTTGTTGGTTTTTCATCATAGGTCAGTGTTGGTTTAATGTCAATGCTACTTGGTTCGATTACTTGTTCGGGATCCCGCATACATTTCCTTAGCATAGATACATGGAATACATTGTGGATTCCATGCATAGCAGATGGAAATTCGAGCTCATAAGCTGTCTTTCCGATCCTCTTTGCTATCACGAAAGGTCCAATGAATCTCGGAGCAAGCTTCCCTTTCTTTCCAAACCGCTTTATGCCTTTAAACGGTGAAACTTTGAGGAAAACTTCATCTCCAATCTCGAATTCTAGCTCTCTTCTTCTTTGGTCTGCATAACTCTTCTGTCGACTTTGAGCTATCTCAATTCTTTCTCGAATTACCTTTACTTGATCTTTAGTTTGCTGTATCATTTCGTCCATTTCCCGAACAACCGTTTACAACTTGCGCGTGACTGATCAGCTAGCCAACAACCGTTTGGCCACCATTCGTCCATTTCCCGTGCATCCCCCTCTGTTCACTCCCTCCTTAACTCACATTCACTTCTCTTCCTTCCATCATCAAACCCAACTAAACCTTACATTAAGCTAGCCTTAACCCCCATTAACTCCCATGAATTCCCACCTTAAACCCTTCATTCCCCTTGACCATTCCTCTAACCCCCCAACCCTCTGCCTGCATGTGCACCTAGCCGCCATACCTCTTTCTTAACCCGTCACTTGATCATACCCTTTTGCCTCACCATTATAACCCCTGCACCCCTCCGCTCCTTACGCAATCCTTAACTCTGATCCGTCCCACCTAGCCTTTCCGGATCACGCACGCAACTGAACCTCCACCTTCATTCTTCCCCCAAACTCCCACCTTCGCATTAAAACTTGCACTCATCTTCTCCATCTAGCCTTATACCTGGCTACATTCACCATCCTCCCGTCCACCTGCATTTAGCCATTTTTTGGCTAGATGTGAAACCTGCAAACATTTAGCCATTTCTCAGCCAAGTGTTATCTATCCCAAATCCACTGTTGATTCATTCCCCTTCGCCTGGCTAGCAATTACGTGAATTATTTCACTTAATTGCAACCTGACCATTGACTTTCACCCTCATTATGTCTCCTCCTATATAATCTTTGATTGAGGCATATCATCTAGTATCAGAGCTCAACCTTTCCTCCAGCCATCTACCAGTATAAATCTAACCCCACTTCCTTTGAGCTGATTTCTCCCTCCGGCCATGAAAACCCGCAGCGTCACCCTTGCTACCCGTGAAGCCAAGCCTTGGCTCCCGCCCCCACATCTCCAACTCCTCTTTTGATGCAACCACCCCTCCCATAACCACAATACTCTGTCGACAACGCTACGCCACCCACGTTATTAGCCCAATCCCAAATTGATTAAATCAACCCGAAGTTCAACACAATTATTCAAATAGTTGAGAACAATCGTCTTGATTTCTCGATGAATCCTCTGTCATTTTCCCCGAGATATCAACGAGGAAACTGCCATGTTGAACGGCATCATGAGGCCAAGGATTGGGATCAAGGTTCTGCCCTAGACGGAGGAACTTCCCCATGGACTATGAGGAATGCCGATGAAGAATTTAGCCTCACAAAGCCGAATATCCTGAGCTTTAATGGTGTTTGCGACGGAAACATCTTAACCTAGTGGCTCGAGAAAGTTGAGCAAATTTTTGATTGCTACTCCTTCTGCGACAAAGTCCAACTGCAACTTGTTGCCATGGAGTTCTCTGACTACGCGTCTCTTTGGTGGGAAAGCCTTTAATGCAATATTGTCTGGACAATGCCGAGGAGATCAACTCATTGCTTACCTTGAGCGCCATGAAGAGAAGGCAATTTATCTCGAACCACTACTTACAAGAACTCTTCTTGCAACTTTTAGGATTGCGCCAAGGATCGATGAGTGTTGAAGCTTACTTAACTGAATTCGATACTTTGTGCATTCGGTGTAACTTGCAAGTGTCCGAAGAACACATGATCACACGATTCATCCAAGGTCTCAACAGAGAGATTAGTGATGCTGTCGAGCTCCAACCAAACAACAACATAGATGGCGTGATCCAACTTGCCATCAAGGTGGATTGGCAAATAAAAAGCTGTGGGAAATTGGCTGCACCCTGATTTCCATCAAAACCGACGCCAAGCTTCAAATCAATGCCAAGGGGTGATGACTCGACTACCACCCTGCATGCATGGCCAAACAAGGCGCAACCCAAGAACACTGCTTATTCGAGCAGGCTGAGGTTCCGTGAGATCAAGTGCTTCAAGTGTCTCGGTATGGGCCACATATCCTCTCAATGCCCCAATCACCGAGTCATGGTACTACGAGAGGGTACTGAAGACATCAAGATCGAGGATGACGCCCCAATCAATCCGAGGAGACTCCTGAGACTCAAGAAGAGACATTCCACCCTCATGAGGTACCTCTTCTTTTGGTTGTTCGTGAGAGCCTCTCCACTCATCACCGCTAGTCGAGCAATCAAAGGGAAAGCTTATTCCAATCCCAATGCATGATTAATTAAAAAGTGTGCATCTTGCTCATCGATGGTGGGGCTTGAACAAACATAGCCTCAACCTAGCTCGTGACCAAACTCGGTCTCCAAATGACCGACCACCCAATGTCGTACAATCTTCGTTGGCTCGACAAGAAGAATGAGCTTAAGATAATATCTTAAACCTGAGTTAACTTTTCTATATGTGGTTATAAAGATTTGATGATTTGCTACGTGGTGCTCATGAATGTATAACATCTTCTTCTCGGACAACCACGACAATTTGACCGCCTAGTTACTCATGACGAGCACATCAATGCCTATTTGATTCAGCATGAGGGGCGCTCGGTGAATTCACCCAACTTAGACATAACAACTAACCGAGAAGTTGTTCACTTGGTCCGTAGGAGGAGCACATCTAGTGAAGATAAACCAAGAAGAGCCTCTTATTAAGACCAATCTCGGATTGAAGGTGTGGCGCAAACACATTAGTGAGAAGCCAATGGCCACACGTGGTGCGACTACCGTTGGACCTTGTTCCTGCATGCCCGCCAAGCACACTTGAGCCAGAACGATGAAGTATCATTTTTCGATTCCTCATTTGGATGCCATGTTAGATGAATTACATGATGCAAGTCTCTTTTAAAAAATTAATTTGAAAAGCGAATTCTATCATATTTGCATGAAAGATGGTGATCTGTAGAAAACGACGTTCAAGAAAAAACATGGACTGTACAAGTAGTTGATTTTGCCATTTGTTTTAAAAAACATTCCAAGTATATTTAAGAGGTTGATGAATCATGTTTTATGCCCATTTCTCAGAAAATTTATTGTCGTATATTTTGATGATATTTTAGTTTATAATAAGAACCTTGACGATCATATACTACATTTGAAAGAAATTATTTTGGTTCTCAAAAGGGAGAAATTATATGCTAACCTTAACAATGCACTTTCTGCACAGATCATGTTGGGTTTTTGGGTTTTGTTGTCAATAACCAGGGATTTCAAGTTGATAAAGAGAAAGTTACAACAATTCAGGAGTGACCAATTCCAACCAATCCAAACCAAGTTCAAAGTTTTCATGAACTTGCAAGTTCTTACCACCATTCTGTCAAAGATTCAGAACTACTGCTGCACCACTTAGAGATGTGTTTAAAAAATATGGATTTTAAGTGGATATAAGCCCAATAGGCAACGTTTCCAAAGATTAAACAGAAGCTCACAAATCTCCCATTATCGGCGCTGCCAAACTTTGAGAAACCATTGAAAGTTGAGTGTGATGCTTCATGTTTAGGAATTGATGTTGTTCTAATGCAAGATCATTGGCTGATTGATTATTTCAGTGAAAAGTCGGGAGGAGCAAAACTCAACTTCTAAACATATGACTCACGAATTCATTATTCGCACAGATCATGAGTTTCTAAAGTTTCTCAAAGGCCAGCACAAGATCAACAATGTCATGTCAGATGGATGGAGTTCTTAGAAGATTTTCATACATCATCAACTATAAGAAATACAATGTCATGCCAGATGGATGGAGTTCTTAGAAGATTTTCATACATCATCAACTATAAGAAATATAAAGAGAATGTGGTAGCCGATGCCCTTTCTTACAGGTACATTTTGATTTCTACTTTAGATATTAGGCTACTTGGTTTTGAACTTATCAAAAATTTGTACTCAACTGATATTGATTTTGACGAGTTATATAAGTCGTGTGATAAAACTGCTTTTGATGAGTATTATAAGCAAGATGAGTTTTTTTGTTTAAAAAACATAAGTTGTGTGTTTCTAGTTGTTCTCCTAAAGAGCTTTTGGTGATGGTAGCACATGGAGGGTTATTTAAGGGTTATTTAATAGCATTTTTTACTGACCACAAATAAAAAAAGATGTCGAAAGGATTTGTAACAAAGGTATTACGTGTCGACAATCCAAAAATGAGGGTCCAATCTCATTGTTTTTACATGCTCCTACTATCCCCGACACCCCTTGGATAGGTATTTCCATAGGTTTCAAATTAGGATTGCCTAGAAGTAAGAGATTTAATCGTTCTATCTTCGAAGTAGTTGATAAGTTTTTTAAATTGACACCTTTTATTTCTTGTCATAAATATTATGATGCATCTCATGTGGCCAATCTTTGTTTATTTTTTTTGAAAGATTGTTACGATTCATGGGAGTCTAAGACGATACTCTCAAATTAGATGTCAAATTCTTAAGCTATTGTCGGAAAACTTTGTACAATACATTAGGGACAAAATTATTATTTTTCACTAGTTGTCACCCCCAAACTGATGGAAAAATTGAAGTCGCTGACAAAATCATTTCTACAATGTTACGTATCATCGTAAAAAAGAATCTTAGAATTTGGGAATGGTGCATACCACATGTCAAATTTTCTTATAATCGTTCTATTCACCCGTCAACTAAATTTTCACCTTTTGAGATAGTTTATGGATTTGATCTACTTACTCTATTAGATTTATCGCCAGTTTAGATGGAAAGCATGAAGCTGAGTTGGTGAAAAAGTTATACAATACCACAAGGAAGAACATCTAGATGTGCATCGAACAATACAGTAAACATGCTAACAAAGGTCATCGCAAGGTCATTTTTTAACCAGAAGATTGGGTTTGGTTGCACATGCCCAAGGAGACCATTCCAGCATAAAGACGTTCCAAACTACTTCCATGGGCGATGGTCCTTTTCAAGTCCTTAAGCGCATAGATGATATTGTCTACCGTTTGAATCTTTCATTTGAGTACAATGTTAGAGCCACATTCATTGTTTCTTATTTATCTCTATGTCATGCAGGTGATTTGAGGGAAAATCATTCCCTGAAGGAGTAATGATGCAGGCATCATAAAAGATTTGGTAGAGAAGACGGAGGAAACCAAAGTTATCATGAGGTCGATTACTAAAGCTGAGACAAAGAAATTCAATGAAAGCGTCAGCATCTATAACCAAAGAATAATCGAGAACATCAATCGTGATGTTATGCCAGCTATAAGTCATGATCTCATGATGCTTATCCAAGTGGTCGACTGTTAATCTAGATATTTGAAACTAGTGATTATAAGATTAAGTAAAATGTAACATGGAGAGGTAGTAGGTAGAAAAAGTGGATATGAGTTGTACATTCGTCCACTTTTGGAGGTAGGTAGGAGGAAAGAACGCCTCACTAGTTTTTTGGAGGGATATTAAGTAGGTAAGATTAGAAGTTGTAAGTTGTAAGTAGTACACTTCATCTACATTGAAGGAAGTTTGGTGGGATTGTAGTAGTATAAAAGGATCGGAATTAGTACAATTCTAGCAACTTGAATTGAACTGAAGAATCATATTTTGTAAGAAAACTTTTCTCACTTAAGAGGTGTTGTTTGGTCTTTCAATGGTAAGTACAACAATATTGTTTTTTCAACTTATCAAGTATAATCCCCCAGTTGTTGCATCATTCTTAACCAAAGTTCTTCGTCACATCGTTGTTTCAGGTATTCAACTTTTCTAAGGTAAAGTTTCAATCATATTTTGGGAAGGGTCATATCACGTAAGCATATGGTTTGCAATCTGATCACTTGATACCAGGCTATACACAACTATTTTGAAAAAATTGTGACAAGAAGCAGGCAATGACTTTGGAAAGAAAGAACTTCCTTTAGCGGTGAAGTGGAAGACTAAAAATTGGACGAGATCATTATCAAAGAATAATAATAATTCCCTCAAAATCACGGTGTAATTGAGAACGCAAATGTAATGGGTGAATGTATAACAGAGGGTCATTAGGTGAAGAAACAACAAAACAAAGGTCACTGTTATTTTGGGGCATCAACTATAAGGGAGTGTAACTTTTAGAGCAAGACGACTGGAATGCTGAAAATTTGAGAGAACCTTTATGGATGAGCGACGAGAAGGCCTTAAAATTTGGCGGCTAATGTAAGCAATCAATGAAAGATATGCATGAAACACAAATTTAAAAATATTAGAGTTGACTTACTTCCTACGTCATTGATATTATGATGTATTGAGACAAATTTTGAAGTTGTTTCACCTTATGTAATGAATTTTTAATCATTGGATGCAAGTAAGTTATCATTTACATATACAACCAAGAAACAAATTTGCTCCGACTAACCTTCAAGTATATACATCGATCCATAATATTCTCTATGAAATCAAATGTAGAGATGATATTATGAAACTTCAAAACCATTGATGGAAAGCTTGTTTCAATCCATATGTGCTCACATTCATTAGAAAAGAATCTTTCAAGTTGTTTCATGAAAACTTTTTTTCAAGTTCTCTATGGAGAAAAATCGTTGTTGCAACTCAAAATCAAAATGTGCAATCAAGGCTAAAATAATGCTAAGAGAATCCTTCTTAGATACACAGAAAATATTCTCCTTGTAATCGATTGCCTCCTTTTGTGTGAATCTTTTAGTAATTAGTTTTGCTTCATATCTTTCAATGTTACGCAATCAGTTTTTTTCAATCGTTATAATTTACAACTAATGGCTTTTGCACCATCAGGTGACCCGATCTCCGACCTCATTTGAATTCATAAAATTCATTTCTTCTTTCATGAAATCATACTACAAAGTTAATTCACAACTACTTATGCTATGTGAAAACGTTTTCACATTAATTTTAGCTCAAATATTGTAATCTGACTCCTGTAGATATGTTATATAATCTCTAGGAATAGTTGGTTTTCTTTTTCTAGAGATCTTCTTAGTGTCGTATCGATATTTTTTTGAGAAATTTATTATTCAATAGGTTGATCAATAATAAAAGAATTTTTTTAGAAAACTTGATCATGAATATCATTCATTGATTGTCTAACATTCATTTGAGCGGTAGAAATGTTATGACAACACTCAATCTAGAAATTGAGCTAGATGGATAAACATCAATATGATTTCTTTTAAGAGCAATATCATGAAATTGATCACTCCTACTAATTAAGTCATTCTAAAAAAATTTAGCTTTTCCTTATTACACAATTCTAATGCTATTAATGACCAATAAAATCTATATCACATAAATTATTCAACATATCTAATGACACAGCTACTAAAAGTCCTTGGATCTATTTTATTTTTTGGTGGGATTATCAACTCTAATCTCATACGAGCAAGATCATCTTGTGTGCATGAGGCCATAAATAATCTAAAAGTTTGGAGTTGATGTGCACATTCCTCATAATTTCTAATAATATTCAAGTTTTTTTACTCTCAAACAAGTATCATCTAGGGAACCAATCATGATATACTGAGCAACAATATTGTGCTCTTGAAGGAATCTAACAAATGAACATCGTACTTCATCACTCTCTGTGTATCTACCGTAATACTCTTTAACTCTATCAATTCTTACAATCTTAATTTAATGATTGCATTATTTATCTATTTTTGCCTCGAAAACTTTAAAGACATCTGCTTCATGAGATTTGATATGTATTTTATATTTTTCCTCATTTTTTTTCTTTTGGCTTGAAACTTTTTCTTTCCATGATTTACCATGAATGCACTATCACCTCTTTACATTATAAGTCTTCATTCCTCTTGAACAAGCATGGTCATAAGTTCATTAATTGACCTATGTTCATTAGTGTAATAATTGGTTTGTCTTTCCTTATAGCATAGTTAATGTTCATACACTCTAAATGTAGAAAGATCTTTTCTTTTCATACTTTATAACTATCACATCTTGATTTAGATATATCACATTTTATGTCAAAGAAATTAAAAATATATATAACTCCAAAATAAGTTATGCATGCTTGACAAGAGCCAAAATTAAATAACATGTTTTACCAATGTAAATCATGCAATAATATATCTAGTAACATAAAACTTGTTCGTGGGCTGACATTCTAATTCACTTATATTTATTTTTATAAAATAATAAAACTATTTAGTTCCTGTGGATAATTAAGAAAAATAATTTAATATAAATATAATAAAATTTTTGTGGGATGAATTTCATCATATACATAAGATTACTTACAATAAATATCATAATATGATTTTCATACTTAATATGTAATTTTATTGAACGAAAAATGTAGTGGGTAATTTTGAAAATTATATCAATCACTCGACATTTAATTCACTTAACTTTATGCTATTAACTAATATTCTTTCAATTTGCATTATTTAACTATGAATATATGTAAAATAAAACATAAATTAAGTGCAACTAAATTATCATGTATCTTCAATATATAAATATAAACAGAATTATTTGTATATTTAAACAAAATTTAAATCTTAAAAGTTTGGTCAAATAAACCTTAACTCCGTAGTAATATTATATTGATAAAAAAAAATTGCACTAAATTTCAACTCAATTCTTGCAAATTTCATTTTATTCGTTAATAATATTATAAAATTAACCAAAACATCATAAATCAAAATAGATTTAGTGACAATTTCTTTGGCAACCTAAAGACTAGGTCTTGGGTTCAATTTTCCAAAACTTTTCTTTTATCGAAAATTGCTAAATAGAAGCAACTTAATTTAAACCCGTATTTTCTCATCATTCTGATCACCAAATAGAAATGATGATAAAAACAAATTTCATAATTCATTTATCTTATGATAAAAACACTTGGATAATACCCAAAACATAAACGGAAGAATTAAAAAATTTAAAACAAAAAACTTTTATGTTTTGAACATCAAGGTAGAGACAAAAAATTTTGCTTTGATATCCAATGTTGGATTAAAAATTAAACAATCTAACATGCTTAACAAATAACAAAATAAAGCATTTTGATCAAGTATGAAAAAAAATCGAACTACCTCTCATCATTAATGATTAAATTAGAAGACATGCTTCCCCTCTTGAAGATTTCTACGGATTATTTCTGTCTTTCAACGATTATTTAAGATATGTGGAAAAAGATTGATCATCAACAATAAAATTACATCATATTTATAGGTTCTTCTATCAACGGACTATGAATTTAAAGATGTGAATTATAATGGGTTTTTATGGCCATTCATTAACCGTATTAATGTATTCCTAATGTACATAATGAATTCGACACCTTTAGAAACGTTTCATGTGCAAGACCATAATTGAGTTAGTGGTTTTGAATTCCAAAGGGAGCATAAAATTAATTAAGAAAAAATACACCTAATTAATTAAAAAATACCAACAATAAAATCCTCGCTTTGCAAACCGGGACAAGCTTGATTAGGGATTTTTATTTGTCCTTAAATATATGTCGAGTCACAAAACTTGTTATTTTTGGATCATTGATTGCACTGATTTTCTTGTGATTTTACACTATTTAGGATTTTCACACAAATTTTGGTATGAATTATTTCATTCATTGTTAGTTATTTCAACATTTGTCTTATGCTTATTGTTAACATTTAAGATGCAAATGTCCATTAGCTAATGACCTTGTATCAAAAAGGGCGAAATCCCTCGCCCCCAGGGCTCCCACACCTCGACCCGACAGCATGTGAGGACATTAGCTAATGACCTTGTATTTGCTAGACGTTATTTTATCCATAACTATAACAATGTTTTTAAAAAGATCGATGATTCCATATTGGCTTAATCGTCACCCCAAAACAAATCTAGCGGCAAGAATCAGAGATGCGGAAGGAGATTCCCTATTGTTTTGGTTTTTCAAT
The DNA here is from genome assembly GCA_003255005.1 of Begonia fuchsioides. Taxonomy (NCBI): domain Eukaryota; kingdom Viridiplantae; phylum Streptophyta; class Magnoliopsida; order Cucurbitales; family Begoniaceae; genus Begonia; species Begonia fuchsioides. The sequence continues at coordinate 50,667 of QAOC01015783.1, forward strand.
TTAGAATTTTATTATTTTCATGAAAGATTCAATTATTTTCTTTGCACCGATAAATTATTTCGGGTGTTGAGTATTTCTCTTTGACACTATCATTTTATTCTACCGAAAATGTCTTCGGATGAGCCATCAACATCTTTTTTGTGATTGAAACGTTTGACCCGATATTATCCTAAAAATCCGCCTCCAAATCTGACATTATTTCAATAAAAACACACAATAACATTCAAGTAAAAACAATAATCTAGATAAGTAATTCGAATCCTTTCTACGCTTGTGATGGAATATAATTTTTCAAGTCGTCGCTAAATCCTCTAGTGGGCTTTGATTTTTCTCCAAAGTGGACCACTTAATGATTTTTCATTTGCTGTTGTGGAGGAGACGATAACTATTCAGCAACTTAAATTTATCACCACGTGTTATGAAATCTAGATCTAACGATTCAGCTTCACCATGCAATTCTCTTCTACTTCTAAAATTCTAGAGAGAGAGAGATAAAGATTACCTATAGTATAAACATTTAAATCAGATATTACTGATATTAATTTAAAACAACTTAAGGTAAAAACATAAGACCATGGATTATAAAATTAAATACTGTTACTTATATTTTATCGTCATCCCATATTATTTAAACAAAAACGATTCGATCAAGTTTTGAAACACAATTTAAACTATTAATCTTTACTTCGATATATTGTTTTTTATTGTGTTCCATGAGTCATAAAATGTTGCTGTTTCTTTTCCCTCGTTTGTTCATATATTTACTAGCAAAGCTATTCTTCAACACTTGATTAGGTTCTTCTACTCTTGTTCTCTCTAATTGCGCATCAATTTCACTTGATTACTGTCGTTTACGACACTCATATCTTATGTTCAAATGCTTATATCTATCCACAAAAGCTTCCGTAGTATTTCACCTATATTCTTACATCGTTTGTTCTTAGTTTTATTTTTCTCGTATCGCGGTTGGTTATCATAAGATGACATTTTGGTCTAAATCCATTAAAATTTTGACACGAAAGTCATGTACTTAGTCAAGTATTTGAATTGGAAAGTTGAATTCAATACCTTGCCTATAATATTTTAATACTTTAAACATCCAAAAATCTGTGTTTTATAATCGATAGGTTATAAAGTTCTATCAAATTAATAAATGGGTTTTTTTTCAAAATGTAATAAGCACACGGAAACTACATGGTATAGCGATGTAACCTAAACACAGACATTCATGAGTTACATGTAATGGACGAACACATACAACATATATGAAGAAACAAAAAAGCACTGTCTCGTAAACATAAATATGCAATTGGACGATTAAAACATTAATTAAATTCTAATTTCCAAATTAAGTGATTGAATACAAAATTAATGTTGTTTGTGTGGCGCCCTGTTATAAATGTTAGTCCTAAATCACTAGATGGTTTCGATCGATGACAGCTAATAAGTTAGTCGTAATATTGTGCTAGATGATTTTTCAGGACTTTACAAAAAATGTCATAATCCTGTCCGAGAAAATATATGCCAATCGTGGCAATGAGAACATTACATAAGGGATAGACTCTCAGTGTGTCTCCATATAACATTGCTCGTGAGTGTTGATTGGTGACGACTTATAAATTGTGCTATCCTTCATAAGCAACACAAACTTGTTTTGGTCATAATCTGACAACAAAATCATCTCGATAATATTATTTATCCATAATTTAACACTTTGACCGTCAGTGTATTAATGGATCATGGTCGGTTATGAGTTTAAGATTATGTTCTTTGAGATAAACAAACAACCCGTTTGAAGATCACGAAAATAAAATTAACAATTTAGTTTTGGAATATAAAGAGGAAACCTGCCGAATGAAATCTAGTAATTCATGCATTCAGTACACTGATACATAATATACATATATAGATATGCATGAAACAAATATACATGGCCTTACACCAAAAATAATGTCAAAATAAGCATAAATGCATACGTTCATACGCATACATGTACATATATGCATACGTATATCGATAGACAATGTCTAAAACATATACTAATCAAGATTCATACAGCAGATTTGATGGCCAAACCCCAGTCTCATCAGAACTGAGAACATCGTACAGACTGCTCGAATTTTCAAGAACATCAAGAACTGGATCCCCTACAGACACGGGATATGTAGCATAATCATCACAGCCGCTCTTCGTTTCAAAGGAAACCATTTCCCGGTGCCGGAGAGATCCTCGTCGGTCATCGGGAACATGGAGGGGTCGGGAAATTTAGCATATTTTCCGGTGAACTATTGAACCAAAGCTCTGAATTAGGATGCACTGGCTTCGATCTTCATGGGGTTTGATATGTAAACTACCTTGATAGGCTGCGAACTTTTCTGCTTATTCTTCTTCCTCTTCATCTCTTTTTTCCCTACCCTAGCTTTACTCGGAGGAAGATTTTCGTCCATTAAAGCAGCTTAAAAGCTTAGAACTGAAGAAAAGCTGAAAACTGAAAAGGGCTACGTTTGTTTGCTTGTAAAAGATGAGAAAGAGGTTTTTGAGGAAGAGGTTTCAAGAGAGAGAGAGGAAGATAACTAGAACTTGGATATGACCACAAAGTCCAAGCGCTAGTAGGCACGTGTGCGCCACGTCATACAATGAAAATCTATTATGAGTTGACGATGGCCTCTCGTACTCGTACGTGGAATTTGGATATTTTTATTAGCAATAATTTGTAATTGTATCCTATCTTAAAGTATGAATATTTTTTAAATAACATCTTCAACTTTTATCCATCAACACTTTAAAATAGTAGTCATTTTAATTGACATTTTAAACTTTAAAATTTTATTAAAATATATCATAACATTAATTTTTCGTTATTATGCATCTTCTTACTATTAAATTTCTATTTTTTCATTCTTAATCATCTTAATTAAGGATATACAATAATTTGAAATTAAATTGTAAAAAGATGCTCGATTAACTTAAATTTCACGATAAAGTGTTTGTCGATAATTGTCTAAACTTCTATATGTCAACTGATAAATTAGAAGTTTAAAGTGTCAATTGAAATACAATAATATTTAGAGATGTCAATTGAATAAAATTAAAAATTTAAGATGTCAGTTGAAAAATATTAATAACTATAAAGTGTTTATTGATAATTATCTTAATAGTTATAATCATACAAATTAAAAATAAATAATTTTTTTGAGGGTTTTTCATGGTTAAGGTGTGATTAATTAGTTTAATTTTATTTTAAAACAGTCTTGTCTAACTTTTAAATTTATGGTAAATATAAATTAACTGTTGAGCTCAACACCTATGATGATCATATTATGAAATTTATCTATGTTTTATTTTGATTTTTAAATATTCAAGAATACAACATTATTCAATCGAACAACATTAGTTCATCGGTATGAAGAAGTATTATTAAAGAGTTCGAGGCTATTCCCTTCGATGTTATTCTAGCTAATTCATTAAACTTCAAGTTAATCTAGATTTGTTCATAAATGCTTCTAATTTAAAAAAAGAACAAATGTATCATGACATTTTTATAAAAATACATTAAAAAGAGTAAATGATTACTAAAAATACAGATTTATAATAGAAGTATTATTACATCATGACCTTTTATAATTTTGCAATATATATCTTATGTCATTTCTTAGAAATTCAAATTTTTAAAAGTTTTTTTCTTTCTTCTTGGTTGCTTTCATTGATTTGCTTTCTAATTTCACAAAAATGAATTTTGTAACTTAGCACGACCGCTCGACTTGAGGAAATTGTAGAAACATTTATTAGAGGCAGTACATCTCTAATACGAAAAAGAAACCAACACAATCTAGAAATACATCGGAGTCGAAACACATTTAACAGAAAATTAAAGAAAAATTGAATATGTAAGATTGAATAGTGAAGATTTTGAATTTGGTACTTTCATATTCTAATCTTATCTTTGAAGGCGTTATTCATTCAAGTTGTGTAATTATTACATTATTTTTGCTATTTATGACACAGTAATCTAATTGAAACTCCTAAGAGAGGGGTGATAGATGGAATTAGATTGTGGAAAAAATACAACATTTTGCGGTCATTAGATTCATGAAGATATATAGAGCACTATTGGGAATTAGAGGATAAACATAGTAGGATGAGTTAATTAATTAATATATCAATTGATTAATTAACTAATGTTGTTTACTAGACTTCCCTAGGATGTATGGTACAGGGCCATCGGGCTGCCGACTCCCCAGATATGAAATAAATGCCTTGGCTTAATATATCGTCACATAACACATAAAGTAAACTATATAGTGATTATAGTTATATTTTAGGTTCGTATTTGGAGTAATTAATTTTATCAGAACAAGTGTCATAAAAGAGGGTTCATAATTTAAGAATTTTTTAAAACATTGTTTTATATGATTTTTACCCACCCACGTTTTAAGGTCTCACAACACACGATAGAAAAAGACAATTTTCATTAGAGACTTGGATCATTTTATCTGCAAAGCACGCCTACGTGCTAGGATTATGTTGTACAACATTTTTCCAAATATAATTTTAATCAAATGTGACCATAAATATCGACAATAATAAATTGTAAAAAGAGGATGACTACACCAATTTATTATAGACAAGACCCATCACGAGAGCATGCAAAACCTACAAAAACTCTGCCAGTGAACTTATCGATGTTTGGGATGTCTTAGATATTTGATTTGGGATACAATACTCTGAAAATATAAATATTTTATGGTAGTGATAAATAATCCCTAACTATTAGTAGGGTTGTCAAACGAAGACCGGCCGGTTTTGCAATGTAACGGTATGAACTTGGCTCATTTTGTTATAGTGTCTAGCTGAGTTTGAATCATAAATATAAGGTCCAAAAATATAATAATTTTTTTTAATATTTAAATAAAAAATTATAAAGTATTGTTTCTACTAAGAAAATTACTGAAACACCCTAAGTTTTTAATATCATCCATATGATTATATAAGCTATGATATAAAATAATTTAGGATAACAACTAACGTAAAACTTGAATTATAGGTCCCATATCAGAGCAAATCATGAACAACTCAAACCTATTCCATTCCCTTCGCTATTCAGTCATGATTTTTTTTGTCAAATTTGCTACAGCTTTAACTCAATTTAAGATTTTAATTTAAAGTTTGAGGTCTTCTGCGATTATATTGAATTTTACCCAAAATTATAGTCGTTCTTGGTTAATCAAAAATTGAAACTCTGTAATGTAAACTATATTATCTGAAAAAGATCACTTATATTTCCAATGCATAATAGAAAATTTGGGCTAGGTAATAGGTTGTATTAGACTTTCAATGTTTCTTTGAAGCTCAATCTTGACTTTTGTGCTTTAGGGTACTCTAGGTATTTCCAGTAAAATTTTGTTATTTTAATTTTAGAACTAATTTTATTAATTCAACTATTAAACTTAGCTTGATAGATAAATTATCACTTTTTTTTCACTTCACCTGTTTACTTTAATTCAATGAGTTCATTAAGATCCATGAGGTGTATACATGCAAATTATCGGTATGCATGTTCAAAATAGAATTCTCAATCAAGTTTGAGTGGATTTAATGTCGACAGAACCAATATTTTTTATCTAAATTTTGCGAAAGCTAATTTAGTTTATTATAATTTTACAATGATTAAATTCTATTTCTAAAATTTACGCATATTTTCTTTAAATATTTTCAACCCTAAATTATCTGTTCTATTTAATTTTCTTGGCAAACCAAAAACCTAGCTATACTGCGCAAGTTTCACCCTCGGTTTATGTATCATCTTGTTAAAGTTTTTGTTGTGAGTTTTTAAAAAGTTGTTGCACATACAAACTATTTCATGCAATTCGATTGGAGTTTTTTCAAATTTATCATGATGTTTCACGAAAATTGTTAGTAGTTCGTTCGAAGTTTCAATTCTTATGATCATAGCTCAATTGTAGAAACCAGATAAAAGCGAGAATGTAATCTTGAATTTTGAAAATGCGCGATGAAATTTAGTTATTGTATTTATTAAATGAGCTGCAAAATTAAAATAAATTTTTTGAAGACGTGAACGGAAACTAGTTCGGCTTTTGAAGAAAATATCGATAGACAATTATATTTTGGTTTCAAAAGTTTTGGTCATGATTAGATGCGACTAGAAAATAAGTTCTAGTACACAAACTCTTTTTGTAAATATAACAAATCAATGAAAGTTAATAGTATTTAAAGTAATTCAAGTTTGAGTAGACAGATAATATTTAATATGTGAATATGGGATAACAAACCCAAAAATAAAATAAAATAAAATGATCATATTACTATGATCACTACTAGCTATAATATTAGAAAATAAATTAAAACCATACATTTATCGATCAATTTTAACTAGTTGTAAATATAGCCTCATCCTATTTGATTTTTGGCATAAGTAAGACGAGGTCAATATATTTAATTTTTAAAAATTTCTATCAAAAAATAAGACAACAACGGACATAGTTTAAGCTGAACCGATTCAAAATATTTTAGTATGGGTCGGTTTTATTCCTTATTTAGGGAAGGAGATGGAGGGTTTTTCTCTTACATTTTGTGTGTAATCAAATAGAACAGCTGCAAAGAAAATTTGCTGACTTCTGAGGAAGAAATAAAAGTGTCAGAAAAGGGTGACTTTGAAAATTGGAAGGAAAAAAAGGTTTTGTTTCAAAAGAGAGAACTTGGTGGGGGAAAAAATGGATTGCTTTATGCTTCACGCATCTTCTACTTGCTTTCCAGTTTTTACCCAAATAAAAAAGAGTGAAAAAGCGTGCCAATCGGCTGTAAGAGCATTGGGAGGCTTAGACAACTCACTCAGGGTATTTTATGGCGGTATCTCCCCTCCCGCATGCGATCGCAAAGTCAAAATTACTTTCGAGTCGTCTTTAAGATTTCTCTAGGTAGGGTTCATTTGGGTTATTTATGAAATTTTGATTCTGGGTGTTGCTTAATTCGTGTTTCAAGGACAGATTCTCTGTCGTGCTACGGTCGGCGTTTGATCTTGGTTGGTTTTGTTCGGAGTACCGCGTGTAATTGGTCTTAGTTTTTATTTTTCCCTTTTTATTTTCTTTAGAGATTGAGTTTCCCCCTTGTTTTCCCTCTCCAACGTTGCCAGCTTGTGGTTGATTACTTATAGCGGAAGGTGACGAAAAATTTTGAATTTCAAACGTTGCTGATTCTTGGGGAAAATTTTTAGGAGTTTCGAGCTGGGATTCAACTTTTGTTTTCTTGGGGAAGTTTAGTTGAAGATTCTGTTTTGAGGGGTGGTTTTTTGTTTCTCGGTGGGATAAAGGCGGTGGAGATGACGATGAGAAGTAATGGATAGTAGAACAGTGAAGTTTGGTGTTGAAGATGTTGGTAAAAGATGAAAAGTGATGCCTGGATTCGTCTTTTCGATAACAGCCTCAAATCAAGTGTAATCTTTCTCTTGTATGATTCGTTTGCTGCTTTGATTTTGAGTTTTATTTGTTGAGCTCTTTTCATTTCTGTACTCTTTGAGTTTCGAACTTGAATGTATTCACTTAGTGATTGGATTTCTTACTTTTAATTATTACTCTCTAGTTTTTAAATTCATCAATTATCCTTGATTCATTGACGTCAATCAGATGTAATTATAATGATAATTGTTTTGAAAAAGGCTTGGCTGGTTTGATCACGCAGGAGCTTAATTAAGGAAAGAGTTTATCAGAATTACTATATCCCGATATGCAGAAGTAACGTAATTTGACAAATTTTTGGATGTTTACTTGAACTATCCCTAGCTTTGGATGCATTATAAATTGGTCAAATGTAGTGATTCAATGAAGTAGCTGTGTACTCCATAAGTTTGCATCATAGCTAATTAACTGTCTCCATTTCTTGATTCTTTTATGGCTGACACCCTTATTTACTTGCATTTTCATATGAACTCATTACCCGTCTCTCCTTCTCGAGGAAGAAGAAAACACCCGAGTGAGCTTATTAGTAGGAAAACTTTTCATAGAGTTAGCACTTTCTGTTTTGAGATATGATTGTAAATCCGTGTTATCATGCACATAACATAAAGTTCGATTTAGTTAGTGTTTATAACCTTGTTGATGGGCAGGATGTATATGTGGTGCTTTTATCCAATTTGCCCATTTAAATTTCAGTGGAACAGCTGCAAACACTATTTCTACGTCTTTTTTTCAGATTTCAAAACGCTTGAGCAACTCTTGGATTTCAGTTAGAGAAGTACGTGATTATTTTCCTCGGATGAACTGAGTCATATATATTGCCTAACCCTTTTGCATTACCTTTGAAGTCAACTTAATCAACTAAGTTAATTCTTTTACAAACCAGATTTTAGTGGTTCTTTCATGTGTTGAATTTAGTTTCAAATGTGAGATGATGAGAAAGATAGAAAAATGCTTAATGAATTGCTTTTCCTAAAAGCTTAAGTTTGTATGTTACATTAACTTAGCTATTTAAATCAGTTTTTGAAAATGGTGTTTGTACATTTTGAGAGGGAAATAACTATTTTTGAAAAAAATCATCTAACAATTCCTTTCTCCCGACATAAGGTTGTTTTATTATGAACTAGATGCTGTCTATACTCGGACGAATATATAGAGAAGAGAAGAGGGGAAAATCTCTTCGCAAGAGAATCATCTGACCATTTCTTTTTCCTGACAGATGGTTGTTTTATTGCATGCTAGATGCTGTTCATAATCAGATGAAGTCAAGTAATCCAATTCTTGGTACAGATAGGCAATTTATCGCTTTAAACAAGGTAATTCTATGCTTTTTACGGCTTTTTCCTCTCTCTCTTGCTCTTTCTTTTTGGTTATACGATTTTCATTGTGTTAAATCCTGTTGCTGTTGTTGAATGTCTTAGACATTAGGTTTGCCATTATCCATCACTCAACGTGAGAATTGGGGGAACTCTAACATGGCAGATGGCAGCGCAGGGACTGACACTTCAACGGATGACACTGATGACAAAAAGCAGAGGGTTAGTTGGAATTTGCTTCCACATTTTTGTTCCTTGGCTCTAATCTTTTAACAATATCATAAAATTCAGATGGAGCATTAAAGATTAATTCACTGGAACTGGTAATTGATTTAAAAAAAAAAGAGTTTCCTTTCATTCCATTTTTTAGTATTTATTTTTATTGAGAAGAAACATGATATAATACTATATTGTGTACTGTCATGGATTTCTGTGGAGAGGAGAAAACGGAGATTGAAGATCTGCATTTAATGCTCTTTGTTATCATGATTAAATATAACTAGTTTGTGCAGTTTGATAGAAATCAATTACTTGTGGGTGGAGCATCTGATTCAAGTAACGCATCAAAAGAAAAGTCGGGAGATCAAAAGGTAATCTATTGTGAAAACGATTCAATACCAGATGAACTAAGATCATCGGCATGTTCTGCAATTAACATGTATATTTTGAGTCTATCTTACAGACATTGCGCAGACTTGCTCAAAATCGCGAAGCTGCTAGAAAAAGCAGGTTAAGGAAAAAGGTAGGTGCTGTTATGGACAATTTTTTTTGTAAGATTTTCAATCTAGGGGGTTGAGACTTAAATGTGCCATTTCTTTATTTTTTAAAATTTTTATTTTCAGTACTTATTATAAGAATGCTAATTTTTTTATCCTCCTTTTAGGCTTATGTACAGCAGCTAGAAAGCAGCCGGCTGAAGCTGACACAGCTGGAGCAGGAACTCCAGCGGGCCCGTCAACAGGTGGAGACTTTCAATGTTGTTCGATACGAAATGAGCTATAATTTGGGAAATTCATAGCAATCAAACGTCTTCTCATGTTGATTTTTTAGGGGATATTCATTTCAAGTTCTGGAGATCAAGCACATTCAATGAGTGGTAATGGTAAGGAATTACGGGTTAGTTTTTAAGTTGTTTTGAACATAAAGAGGACTTGGTTGTGTTCTTTTCAGAAATTAAGTTGATCAAATATTGACATATTTATGCTTGCTGATTGTTATAAAACTGCAACTCCATTGTTCTGCTTGGTAAATGGGCCGCCCATCAATGCTTAGGTCGGAGGCCAAATTCATTCGTAATTTGATGAGGATTTTACTATTTTTGGTACTAGCACGATTTCGAAAAATGCTGAATTCTCCCTATTAAGGCTTTTATTCTTCTTTTCATCGGAGTGTATAGGCGCCTTGGCCTTTGACGTGGAATATTCTCGTTGGCTGGAAGAGCATAACCGGCAAGTCAATGAGTTGAGAAAGGCGGTAAATGCTCACGTAGGCGACACCGAACTACGAACTATTGTCGATAATGTGACGACGCAGTTTGACGACATTTTTAGGTTGAAAGGCATTGCAGCCAAAGCTGACATTTTCCACATTTTGTCTGGAATGTGGCAAACCCCGGCGGAGAGGTGTTTCATGTGGATTGGTGGGTTTCGGTCATCTGAACTTCTCAAGGTAATAGTTTTTTTCTTCATTTTTTGGGAACTAGGTTGACTTGCAATTGTGGAACAATACTCTTTTAAAATTTTGTATGTGAAATCCAAAAAATGGGTCAATTGGGAATTGCTGGTAGAAAACTAAAAATTGTATATTTTGTGAATTTGATTTCCACTTGGGTGAACATTTACTGGTTCAGTTGGTAATATATCAAATCTAAGTTAGTATTTATATTTTTCAAACAGTCCTGAACCGAACTGATTTCATCAGTTTTGGTTCGGTTTGTCAGTTCTGGTTTGGTTGTGTTCACCATTATGCCACAAAGTTTCCGGCATCAAAAAATAATTTTTATTTGTTGGCTAATGTTCATGCTCTTTGTTTTGAATTGAATTGAATTTGCAAAGCTTCTTGCGAGTCAATTGGAACCACTGACGGAGCAGCAGGCAGTGGAAATCTCCAAGCTCCATCAGTCGTCACAACAGGCTGAAGACGCTCTTTCCCAAGGAATGGAGGCACTGCAGCACTCCTTGGCCGAGACCCTTGCCAGTGGGTCCCCGCCCTCGTCGACCCCATCTGCCAACATGGCAAACTACATGGGCCAAATGGCCATGGCCATGGGAAAGCTTGGAACTCTTGAAGGCTTCCTCGGCCAGGTAATTTCCGCGACTATTGAACATCATATCGAGTTTTTAATCCAAAGAAGACAATATCGATTTGATTGTGTACGACGTGCAGGCCGATAATCTTCGACAGCGAACACTCCACCAAATGCACCGGATTTTGACGATCCGGCAATCTGCTCGGGCTTTTCTCGCAATAAACGACTACTTTTCTAGACTCCGAGCGCTCAGTTCACTGTGGCTGGCCAGGCCGCGGGATTGAAGAAGAAAGGGAAGAAATTCTTTGCATAGTTCATCTCAATGACTGACTCGACACCTCAATTGACTATCCAATGTTGTAATGTCTCCTACTTTATTTATTGCCGTGGCTTTGTTGATATATGAAAAAAATACTAGCTGGAAGTAGATTGTATAATGTAAATTTCTGTATTTCGACATCATTAATATTCATAGATAATTTGGATTTCTGTTAATCTTGATGATCTACTTGTTTTACCGTCTATTTTTTACGAAGATGAAGTAGCTGATGTAGAATTCTGGGTTTGAACATTATTAATTTGAATTTAGAGTTAAAATCGTATGATTTTGGCCAAAAGCATTTAAGTTGATGGTAAATTTTCTGGGTCATGTAAGCTCTCGTTCTTGAAGATTTAGAGAGAGAAATTTTAGAATAAAGATGTATTTTTTTCAAAATATAACTTGAACAGATTGAAGCCGTGTCAAAGATATATGAAGTGTAATGAATCTCCAGCATTGAATGTTCGAAATTAAAAAAGGTTTTAACTGTTGACGAATTTGGTTAACAAATACAATTAAATTCGTTTGAGCGTCAATTTCTGGTGGGTCTTGAGAAAATCTGTTACCTGTCGTCTGCCATTGATCTCCATCAATCGCAGTTGGATGGCTTTGAGAAACTCTTGAAAGAAAAAACGGTTCCTTTTTTTTTTTCTGGGGGCCGAAGTTTGATCCGTTTAAAACATGGTCGACTTCTGGTTTTGGATTCTAAATATTACCAACTTCTGGTTTGTGAAATACGTACAAAACAGCTCCTCAGGTTCTGCGATGGGTCATCGTTTAATTCTCGGTGGGGAGCTCACTTGTCCTTCTGAGCCAATTCTTAATAAGCCAGTTTGGTGGATGTTGGATGAGCTGAGCTTTAATGGCGTCGGTGTTGAATCGCTCTGACACCCACCATTGCTTTGCTGGAACGGCCCTCATAATTGCCCATTTTTCTGGGTGGTTGTCAATTTTCCTTATTTTTTCTGGGATTTAAAGAGGCTTCAGATATAGATTTGGGGTGAATTTCGAGGGTTTAAGATGATTTTCTAGGTCTAAAATGTCTTTTTCCCCCTTTCTGGGTAGCTTTTGCTGTTGAAGTTTCTCTCAAAACTGTTGTTTTTAGCTGAAATTTGGGTGAATTTCAACCTACCTACCTCTGTTTTGTCCATAATTTTGGACAGTTAGGCAGAAATTTCTATGTTTTTGACGGGTTTCTCTCTCTTTCCCGTTCGTTCTTAACCACTCTAAAATGCAGTCTATCAAACCCCATTCTTCTGGATCCTCCATAGCAGACGAAAAGAGTCAAATGGGCATCTTTACGATCCTCCATTGAGGCTTCTTAAGTGGTATCGCCCCATGCTCTACTTTCTGATATCCTTCTTGTCCTTCATCCTTCTTTCAAAATCCTTCTTTCACAAGTCAGTTCCGCCATGGGAGAGCGAGAAACGAGTGTTTACAGCTTCGCTCTTGAAGAAACTATCACGAGTTGTTCCATCGATTTACTCGAAAAGTTGGGGGATTGCTGTTTGTTTCACAATGCCGGGAAAGAAGAAGATTATAGGATCGAAAACGGAGAAAGTGAGCGAGAAATATGAAAATTCTCTCCTGGATTTGCCGGAATTCGCTCTCGAATGCGTCATCGAGCGTCTTTCGCCAGCCGAATTGTGCGTATTATCGGAAGTTTGTCGATCTTTGAGAGATCGATGTAGAAGTGATCATTTCTGGAAGAAACACATGAAGCAGAAATGGAGTTCTGTAATCGGAGATTTAGCCTATAAAGAATGGCATTTGCATCAATCCTATAAAACTCGGCCAAACTTCTCGAAGATTGGCAAAAAACGGCGCTCCATCGGGAATTTCTTCGACAATTGGCTTTTTTCTTGGCCTGAACAAAAAGAAGATATGAAGCCAACCACTGGTTTAGCTATAGATTCAATCAAAGCTTGGTATTTATCTCTTGAGAGTGGCAGAATCTGGTTTCCAGCTCAAGTATATAACAGAGAGGTAACTTGGCTTTTCCACTATAATTCGATTTTTTATCGAAAAATGATTGAAATTCATGTTTTTTAGACACAGAATGGAGTTTCCGGGTTCATGTTGTCATGTTACGATGCGCGGCTGTGCTACGACTCCGAGAGCGATTCGTTTGTTGCGAGGTGCTGAAAGATTATGTAATAATCTAGACTTAGATTAGAAACACTTCAATATGATCTCTTTGTTTTCAGGTACTCGTCTCACGGAAGACGAAGGGCGGAGGAACATATAGACTGGGGAAGGTTACGAGTCTCACCAATCGATACAACTTGGCACGAGTTATATGCCTCTGATTGCTTGAACGACTTGAAACCAGGAGATCATATCGAGATTCAATGGCGAAGAAGCAAAGAATTTCCTTACGGTGAGTTCTTTGTTATGTTATCGAGAGTGAAGCTGTCTAATCTGTTCGATTTTCAACCGATTTTTCTTGCTATTGACAACAAATATGTATGGTCTTTGTGTATCGATTCAAAGGATGGTGGTACTGCATTGTTGGACACTTAGAAACGTGTGACGGGGATGAGAATTGCTGCAAATGCTATGATAGCGGTAAGAAAATTGACATAACATCAAAATCAACGAGTCTATATGATTGCGTGTTACGTTCGTTATTTTCGTTTACTTTTTATTTTTTTATTTTTTGATGTAACAATAATTATAAGTGTAAGCTATATGTAGAGTTTTGTTTTTTGTTTAAGATGAAGTGAAATTGGAGTTCAACCAGTATGCTGCGGGCTCTCGATGGAGAAAAACGGTGATAAACAGGAGAGGTCATCGAGAAATAGGAGGCCAAGAAGATGGGTTCTACGGAGGAATCCGAAAACTGGGCAAAGAGGAAGAGATAAAGAGGTGGAAGCATCTATGGCCGGCTCAAAATTTGTGAAGCTGATTCGAAACATTTTGATTCTTGTTACAAAAAATGTTGTAGTGGTGGGTCGACGGTCAAATTTCTGTTGTTTTGTTCGGGATGTCGACAATGGGCGAGGTTTTTATCCACATCTCAACAACACAAAAATGTAGGTGAACTACCACAACATGAATTTGTTCCATTTTTTTGGTACCATTATTGGTAAACCAAACCAAACCGAACTCGTCCACATATCACGACTTAACTTGGACTTTGTGGGTCGAGTCGAGTTGGTTAATGTTTTTTGCTTTTACATTCTAATCAGTATTTGGATTTTGTCGGCCCAAAAAAATCAATTTTTTGATAATTAATATGAAATTAAAATATAATAATAAAATTTGTTATTAAAAATAATTTTATTTATTTTTTAATCCTTTGATTAAATATAATAACAAATCTTAACGACAATGGTTTTCATTTACGTTTTTAGTTTTAAATTAAAAATAATAGAAAAACCTAATTGAAGAGTAAATTATCTTAAATTAAAATAATATTACTTAAACATATTTAAAAAACTGCAATGGATCAAATCGAACAGAAATATTTGAAATCACGTAGAAACTATACTATCATCATTAAAGCATTTTATAAGGTATGAAATAACCATCTACTTCGTTTTATAACGTCTCATATTTAGACACAGTGAAAAAGTAAATTTTCTTACTTTCTTCTATACTAAATAAGCACATCACTCTTTGTAGACATGCATTGATCACGCGCATGTGTGACAGAACTCAAGTTACCACTAGGCTCTTTTGAAGCTGAAAAGATAGTGTGATCCAACTCCAACAACTACAATTGGGGTTGGGTTAACCCGTCCCACAATTTAGGATGCAATTTTTTTTCGTTTAGCCATTTAGGATTTTCGTTCACAATTTTCTTGTGCCAGCCGACGCCCGACGATTCCTTGACACCCCATGATTTCCCGACGGCCGAAAATTCCTCAATGCTCAGCAATACCCCGATGCCCGATCATTCCCCGATGCTTGATGAGCGTTCTCTGACTCGACCACTGTGAGTTCTCTGACAATGACGACCACGCGTTCGACATCCGGTGATTTTGATAGTAAATAGCGGTGATTTTGATTATAGGTGATTTCATTGATGATTTGTTGTGATTGCGTGTTTAATGTCCTCGGTCTTATGCAACAACAGTTGCATCGATATCATTAAAATCATGTTTAAAGGCAATTTGACACTTGATATGCCTACACAATAGAACTTAAGTTATCTAATGTAAGAACTTATTGAAAAGTATTGAAAACATTTGAAAAACTTGAAGAATCTCATAGTCAAGTCTCATCGACCATGGGAGAAGATGGACTTACTACATAACAAAATTAAGCAAACATTCGAATTTGGAAGTTCTTCAAATTGTTTTATGAAACTATGAAACTCTTGATGAAGGTACTAATTGAATTTGTATTAATTTATTATTTTCAAATTCCATATTTCATTGATTTTCAATTTTTCTTATGTTTGTTTAACCGAAATTGCTGTTAAAAACTCACAAGGTGCAAAGAGATGAAGATTCAACGATGATTAAAATCTAATAGTTAGTAGTTAGTAGTGGAACGGTTGGGTGTTTGTATTTTCTTTCATGTTGATCTTTTATTAGCTACCAGAAATTCTGTTTTACACATAAATAATGTCTTAACTTGGTTTGAATATTGTTTGATTGTTTATTTTGATGGAATACATTTGAGTTTTTGTATATAATTGATACATATTGTATAGTCGGGGAATTAAATTTTAGGAGGTATACATAATTTTTTTGGGGATTGCGGGATTGAAATGGAGGAAGTAATTTTGAATTTTATTAAAAAAGTTTTTTTATAAGTAACCCAATAACCAGACCATATTGGCCCAAACCACTTAGGTCAGTATGAGTTTGGTTACGATCGGTAACCTAACCTGTTTGCTACCAATTCCAAGCCATTAATGGGTCAAGTCCGTTGAATTCTAGGACCAAGTCGACCCATGCCTGCCCCTAGCTTTAATGAGTACCTCACCAATTGAAGTAACCCAACTCAGCTTCATCAATTAAATTTTTGACATTTACACAAAAGATGAGATGATTGATTAAATGCATTGTTAAGAGAAAAAATATTCTCATCCATCACAAGCCCTCTCAAGATGATTGACGAATGTTACATTAGCATAAAAGTTCTTGAGAGAAACTCTAGTTTTGACACCTAGAGATGAATCACCCAAAATATCATGCATTGAGTGACTCTTAACACATTTTCATTCTCTAGGAATATCTTCATTTTACTTCTGAAACATAACCATTTGTATAGAATCTTTAGGTGTAGTCAAAGTTGTCCCTTCTACCAACATCTCCCAAATTCAAAGAATCTGGCTCTCTTTTCAAGTCATCATCCCCCCCCCCCCTTTCACCATGAGGAGTAGAGGTTTCCTCAAGCGTTACATGCATTGATTCCTCTACAACTAGAGTTCTCTTGTTAACCACCATATATGTGTTGCTAGTTAACGAATATCCAAGAAAAATTCCAAAATCCATTTTGGAGTCAAATTTTCCTAGATTCTCCTAGTATTTAGGATAAACCAATTGCACCCAAAAGTCCTAAAATGTTTGACACTTGAAGTTTTAACCGACCATAACTCAAGGGCATCTTTCTAAAATAACTCACATAGATACTTGACTAAGCACATAACATGCTATTGTAACAGCTTCCGGCCAAAAATGTTTTGTAAGAGAGTTTTCATTGAGCATAGTCCTAGCATATTCTAGTAGAGATCTTGATGTGCCACTAGAACGGGCAAGAAGCTACCATCATTACAAAGGTGTTGCTTGCATCAAGTGGCAAACTCACAAGGCATTATGCATGCATGTTGCTTCACTGCCAGGACAAGACATCAGTCTGCAAGATATAGAGACGCGATGGTTGCTTGCACCAGAAGGGCAGCCATCCAAGAGACTTGTTTGGATGCTCGTTGTTTGCTTGCCTTGCATAAGTCACTTCTGTCAGCCACCATCATGCAAAAAGTGGGTGTCGACACAAGGGTCGCACGTCACATAAAAATTGGCAGCTCTTTCATTTGATGATTGATGATGAGGCGAGCCGATTACATCAGCAAACCGTGCCTCATGGGCCTGCAAGAGACAAGAAGGCCTAGGAAAAATGCCTTAAACGTTAGGATGAGACGAAGGACCTTGTGTTAGCTGCTCATATTCATGGACTCGGGTGCAAGCCAACTGATCATGTGATAGAGTCTTCTAATTCATTGATGGGTGACTACACCAGTTTTTGGGCTTGGTAATGTGTTACCTATTCAGCGAGCACAAAAGTTAGTTAACTCCTTGGCTTGGCTCCTTGTGGTAGTGCCCAACGGTGAACTATCGTTAAGTGCACTTAGTGCCACATCATTCCCTCCGGGTTGCCGAGGATTTGTGCTCAACTCTATTGGGATGTCATCTCCTTGGTTTATGTCCTTGTGCAAGTACGGGGATAACTCTTGCACGTTGAAGGTGGTTGTGACACCGTAATCTCTTGGTAGTTCCACCCTATAGGCATTGTCATTGATTCTTTCCACAATTTTGAAGGGTTTACTGACCCTCGGATGAAGCTTCGATTTCCTCTTGTGCGTAAACCACTCCTTCCTTAAGTGTAGTCATACCAAATCATCTTCTTTAAACACAACTTCCTTCCTCCTTCTGTTGGCTTGCTTCGCATAACTTTTGTTCTTCTTATCAATGTTCTTTCTTACTTATTCGTGCAAGGCCTTAACCATCTTTACTTTCTCAACACTCAGTTGATTAACATAACAACATCTTTGATGGCCAACGAGACTACCTTAAATGGCATCTTTGATGGCTTACTTCAATTATAGGAAAACTCCACGTAATGTAGCATAATGTCCAGATCTTTGAGCCTTTTGTTAACAATTTCCCTTAAGAGAATGCCCAACGTTATGTTCACTACCTCGGTTTGGCCATCTTTTTGAGGGTAGAATGCAGTGCTAAACAATAGCTTCGTGCCCAACTTTCACCATAAAGTCTTCTAGAAAGCGGTAAGAAACTCGGGGTCCTGATCCGCAACAATAATACGAGGGATCTTATGTAGGTGAACTACCGCTTTGAAAAATAAGTTAGACACATGGCTGCATTGTTGTTATGGAGCATGCTATAAAGTGACTCATTTTTTAGAGCCGATTCACCATCACTTGGATCGAATCCTTTTCTTGATGCATGCGGGGCAACCAAACAAGAAATCCATACTCACATCTTTCCATGGTACATTGAGTACCAGCAAGGGTAGGTAAATGTTGGCTTTAAAAGGTTTTAAAGCAATCAATTATTTTTTATGATAACTATGTTAATTATGTATGAAAGATAAAATCAAATACGTAAGTGCTGCAGAATTCGGTAAGTTTTTTAAAGCTCAATATGTCGACCGCACGGATAACAGAAGAGTTAGAAGTGTCGAAGAAGCAACTTATGTCGACAGGTAAGAAGTTCTGTAGACCGCTCAAAGTCCAGAGAAGAATCATATGTCGACCGCCTATCAAGTATGTCGACCGGTTGAAGACAATTAAAGTTCAAGACATTGGATCGTATGTCGACTGGACGAAACTTATGTCGACCGCTTGTAATCCAGAGACAAATTGTCTGTCGACCGTTAGAAACATCTGTCGACCGTTCAAAGTTTGCAGCGGAAGAAGAAATTAGAAGTTATGTCGACAGTTAAAGAACTTATGTCGACCGGCTAAATTCCAGAGAGTTTTCCATGTCGACCGCCAAGAGTAGATGTCGACCGAAAACTTCGAGATACTGAAGTTATGTCGACAGCTCCAAAGTTCATGTCGACCGGTCAAGACCAACGACAGGAAAATTCTTCAACGGCTACTTCCTTATGAGTTTCAACGGCTATCTCTATGTCGACAGCCCCCGAAGATATGTCGACAGCTCCGAAGTCTGACAGACGGAAAATCTATAAATTGCAGACGAGAAGCCAAAAGAAGTGCCGATTTTTCAAGAGAGAAAAGCACGTCCAAACTCTGCCAAAATTTCTTGTTAGCTTTTCTCTTACTCTCTCTTCATTGTAAATCATATAAGATCATTCTCATTGTGATCGAGAGAGTAGTTTCAAATAATTCTCGAAAAACTTCAAGTTATTATTTGTGAGAGATTGTAAAGGGGTGACGCCTCTCAGAAAGAAGAGTCATTTGTAAGGTTTGATTGACACCCGAAAGTCAATCATAGTAAAGCTCGAGGTAGAGCGAAAAGATCTTCAAGGAGCAACCTTGAAGCGTGGACGTAGGCAAAGTTGGCCGAACCGCGTTAACAATCTCAGTGTTATCCTTATTCCCTTAAACTATTTAATTATTGTTTGTGCCTAGTTATTTAATAGATAACAAAATTTAGAAGAGAAATCAAGAATTTGCATTAAACTTATAAAAATATCTATTAACCTAATTCCCCCCCCCTACTTAGGTTAAACACGATCCTACAATTGGTATCAGAGCAGGTGACATAGAAAGTTTCTATAAGTTAAACTCGTGTGTGATCATTTAAAATGGCTTTCTCTATGAACAACTCACACACTGAGGGGCAATCAATTACTAGACCCCCACTTTTTGATGGAAATAACTATGTTTATTGGAAAACTAGGATGAGAATTTTTGTCCAAGCTATGGACTATAGTGTATGGAACATAATTGAAAATGGTCCATACATACCAATTAAATTTGAGAATGGGATTAATATTCCAAAACCTAGTAATGAATATGACGAGAACGACTTAAAAAAATTAAGCCTAAATGCCAAAGCAATGAACACCTTGTACTGTGCTCTAAATGGAGATGAATTTAATAGAGTACAAGGTTGTGACAATGCTAAAGAAATTTGGCGATTGCTTGAAGTAACCCATGAGGGAAGTAACCAAGTAAAAGAAAATAAGTTAAGTATGCTTGTACATGAATATGAACTATTTTCTATGCATACTGATGAAATGGTTAGTTCCATGTTTACTCGTTTCACTAACATTACTAATGGGTTGAAAGTGCTTGGCAAAGTTTATACAGACGAAGAATGTGTTCGGAAAATTCTTCGAGTTCTTCCAAGGACTTGGCAACCAAAGGTAACTACAATTCAAGAGGCTAAAGACCTCAAGACACTGAAGGTTGAGGAGCTCATCGGATCTCTCATAACTCATGAGATCACGATGAAGGCTAATGAGAAGGACGAAATTAAGGAGAAGGAACCTCCTAGAAGAAAGGACATCGCTCTCAAGGCATCCTCCAGCAATCAAGGCGAATGCAAGAGTGATGAAGAGGATGATGAGGACGTCGCCCTCATAACAAGGAAATTCAAGAGATTCCTTCAAAGAAAAAGGATGCATGGAAAGGAATTCCCAAGAAAGGAGAAGCATCCTAAGGAAAAGGAGAAGGATCTCAAATGCTATGAATGTGGGAAGCCAGGCCACTTCAAAACTGACTGCCTACTAGCAAAGAGACATCCCAAGGCTTACAAGAAGAAAGCCATGAAGTCAACGTGGGATGATAG
The DNA here is from genome assembly GCA_003255005.1 of Begonia fuchsioides. Classification (NCBI taxonomy): domain Eukaryota; kingdom Viridiplantae; phylum Streptophyta; class Magnoliopsida; order Cucurbitales; family Begoniaceae; genus Begonia; species Begonia fuchsioides. The sequence goes on from QAOC01015783.1 coordinate 71,474, forward strand.
CGACTCGTCCAGCTCCTCATCCGAAGAAGAGGAAATAGCAAACATGTGCTTCATGGCCAAGGAAGACAAGGTACATAACTCATTTAGCGATTTAGAAGAAATTGATGAAGAAAATGAGTTATTTGATGCTTTTAATGACTTGCTTAATGATTTCAACGTTTTGAAATCTAAGTATAAAATTCGGAAAAAGGAGCATGCCATGATAACTAAGGAGCATGAAATTAAAATCAATCCCTTGGAAAACGAAATTAGCAAATTGAAAAGGGAAAATGATGATTTGAAAGGAATCGTGCTTAGATTTACAAATGGAAGCAAAAATCTAAATATGCTTCTAGGTAATCAAAGGACAACTTTTGATAAAGCAGGCATAAGTTATGAATCATTCAAAAAGAAAAAGAAGTATGAGAACTTCTTTGAAAAACCAAAACCTTGTCAAGCTTATAATGAAATAGGTCATACCTCCTTTGTATGCCCTTCTAAAATAAGAGGCAAAAATCAAAAGGCTGTTCTGAAATGGGTTCCAAAAGGAACTAAGGCTGACTCACAAGGACCCAAAATGGTTTGGGTACCTAAAAGAAATATCTAAATCTCTTTGTGTAGGTGGAAGTCTCCCGAGATAAGAATCTGTGGTTCCTCGATAGTGGTTGTTCGAGGCATATGACGGGGGACCCCTCCAAGTTCAGCTCTATCAAGAGAAAGAAGGGGAATGTCTCCTTTGGAGGAAATAAAAAAGGGAAGATAATTGGTATTGACAATATCGGTAACCCTTCTTCTCCTATTATTGAAAATGTTCTTCTAGTTGACGGTTTCAAGCATAATCTATTAAGCATTAGTCAACTTTTTGATAAGGGATATAGGGTATTCTTTGAATCCAAATCATGCCAAATAAAAGATAGCTCTGGTAGTAAAATCTTATTTATTGGATATCGAACTGAAAATGTTTATACAATTGATTTAGATAATGTTGCATGCTTTGATGAAAAATGTTTTAGTGCAACATCCCCTCTAGATAGTTGGGCATGACATAGGAGATTAGGCCATGTTAGTATGGATACCTTATCTAAGATTGCTAAGAAAAACTTAGTTAGAGGCCTTCCAAAGATCTCTTTTGAGAATGATAGGATTTGTGACGCATGTCAAATGGGGAACAAACAAAATCCTCATTCTCTCCTAAATCGGTTATTTCAACCGACAAACCTCTTCAACTTCTTCATCTAGATCTTTTTGGTCCCTCTAGAGTAGCTAGCCTTGGTGGCAGGCATTATGCCCTTGTAATTGTTGATGATTTTCAAGATTTACATGGGTATACTTTCTTAGATCTAAGGATGAAACTTTTACATATTTTAGGAAGAGAGTTCAAAATGAAAAAGATCTCTCCATAGTATCTATTCGTAGTGATCATGGAGGATAATTTGAAAATGAGAAATTTGAGCTCCTATGTCTTAAAAATGGAATCAATCATAATTTCTCATCTCCTAGAACTCCTCAACAAAATGGAGTTGTTGAGAGAAAGAATAGATCTCTTCAAGAGCTAGCTAGGACAATGCTCAATGAAAACTCTCTCCCTAAATACTTTTGGGCGGAAGCTGTAGCTACGGCATGCTACACAATAAATCGAGTTTCAATCCGCCCTATCTTAGAAAAGACTCCCTATGAGCTTTGGTCAGGCAAATCCCCAAGTGTTAAATATTTTAGGCCTTTTGGATGCAAGTGCTTTATCCTGAATACAAAGGACAATCTAGGAAAATTTGACTCAAAGACAGATCTAGGTATTTTCCTTGGATACTCCTTGTCTAGTAAAGCTTATAGAGTTTTCAACAAAAGAACTCTAGTGGTTGAAGAATCAATGAACGTCTCTTTTGACGAATCCTCACCTCTTGTAGGGAATCAAAATCCAAATATTGATTTGGAAAGAGAAATGGAATCCTTGAGCCTAGATGAGAATAAGAAAAATTCTTTAGATGTTGTCCCTTCGGAAAGTCCTCCAAGTTCTCTAGAATTAGAACCAATTAGGGCGGTCAATGATGGCTTACCTAAAGAATGGAGGTATTCCAAAAGCCATCCCATAGAGGACATTGTAGGTGATCCTAATTTAGGAGTAAAAACTAGAAGCTCTCTTAGAAACCTATGTGCTAACGTAGCATTTATTTCCCAAGTAGAACCTAAGAAATTCGATGAGGCCATTTTGGATGAAAATTGGTTAATGGCCATGCAAGAGGAACTAAATCAATTTGAGAGAAACCAAGTTTGGGAATTGGTCCCTAGGCCTAAAGACCGCACCATCATCGGAACTAAATGGGTTTTCAAAAACAAGTTAGATGAAAATGGTGTAGTTGTTAGAAACAAGGCTAGGTTGGTTGCTAAAGGTTATAACCAAGAAGAAGAAATTGATTTTGAGGAAACCTTTGCACCTGTGGCCCGAATGGAGTCAATTCGGATGCTACGAGCCTATGCTTGTCACAAGGACTTTATACTCTTCCAAATGGATGTAAAAAGTGCTTTTTTAAATGGTTTTATCATGGAAGAAGTATATGTAGAACAACCTTTAGGTTTTGAGTCCTTTGAGAAGTTAGACCATGTATTTAAGCTTCATAAAGCTCTTTATGGTCTTAAACAAGCTCCACGAGCATGATATGATCGATTAAAGAGCTTTCTGCTGGAAAGAGAGTTCATCATGGGAAAAATCGATTCAACCCTCTTTACTAAACATGAAGGGAAGGACCTCCTTCTTGTTCAAATTTATGTAGATGATATCAATTTTGGAGCCTCTAATAAATCTCTGTGCGATAACTTTGCTTCCCTCATGCAAGAAGAATTTGAAATGAGCATGATGGGGGAACTTAGATTTTTCTTAGGACTTCAAATTAGGCAATCTTTAAATGGAACATTCATTTGTCAAGAGAAATATGTCAAGGATCTCCTCAAGAGATTCAGATTTACTCTTGTAAATCATCTAAAACTCCCATGAGTACCACAACAAGATTGGACAAAGATGAAAATGGTCAAGGTGTGGACATTAAGAAATATCGTGGTATGATTGGATCTCTTTTATACTTAACCGCTAGCCGTCCGGATATTCTTTTTAGTGTGTGTCTATGTGCTAGATTTCAAGCGGATCCTAAAGAATCTCATATAAATGCCGTAAAAAGAATTTTCAAATATCTAATTGGCACATTTGATTTAGGATTATGGTATCCAAAAAGAGTCTCTCTTGATTTGTTAGGATATTCCGATGCAGACTATGCAGGTAGTCTAGTGGATAAGAAAAGTACAAGTGGTACTTGTCAATTTTTAGGAGAGTCCTTAGTCTCTTGGTTTTCAAAGAAGCAAAATTCAATTGCTCTTTCAACTGCCAAAAGCGAATATATCGCAGCCGGTAGTTGTTGTGCTCAAATGCTTTGGATGAAGAAAACTCTAGAGGACTACAATCTAAGATTCTCTAAAATTCCTATCTTATGTGATAACACGAGTGCCATTAACATTTCGAAAAACCCAATCCTTCACTCAAGAACCAAGCACATAGAAATTCGTTATCACTTTATCGAAGATCACATTCAAAAAGGGGATATTGTTTTGGAATTTGTCAAGTCTAGTGATCAATTAGCAGACATATTCACAAAACCCTTGGATGAGAAGACATTTGTTGGAATTAGAACTAGGTTAGGGATTATTCGGGTTGATGGTGTTTAAGAACATCATTTTCTTATTATTCTGCTAAATACTGTGACAGCGGTCGACATAAAGAAGTGTATGTCGACCGGATGTTTGGCTCTGTCTAAAAGGATGTCGACCGGATGTTTGGCTCTGTCTAAAAGGATGTCGACATATCCTCGGGTATGTCGACATGACTTTCGGTTCTGTCATATAACTGTCGACATAATCATGATTCGGTCGACAAGAGATACATCTTTAAAACCCTTCCCGCGGGTGGATTTCAGTTTTGAACTCTCTCTCTCTCTCGCGATTTTCTTTGGCGAATCCACTGAGGCAACGAACTTCACTCCTTTTCTTAGATCTTAAGCTTCCCTAAGATCAATGGCTTCTACTTCTAAACTTCCGACCAAGAGGAAACGAACTTCACAGTCAGACAAACTTCCAGAATCTCTTCCTCCGTCCATTGATAAGCGTCTATTTCGAAACGAGAAGGCTCAAGAGAGGTATACTCAGTACTTTCAATCAAAACCTCTAATCCTAAGTAGAGTATATTTATCACATGGAATAGCAGGGATTGATATCTCTGAATACACAGATTATTTGAGTTTAACTTCCTTGTTTAGCCTAAGGAGTAGTTACAATGAGGAAGCAATCTGATTATTTTACGCAAATTTGCACTCAGTTTCTCACCCTTAAGAGCTATGTGTTAGGATATCCTATAAGAATCTCTGCTGACTCCTTGAACACAATGCTCAAGTGCACCTCAAACGAGTTCACTGATAAATACTACGAGCAAGGGAAGGAACCCTCACTAGTT
>QAOC01015783.1:77399-123072 GCA_003255005.1 Begonia fuchsioides
CCCCCCCCCCCCCACTTAGGTTAAACACGATCCTACAGTAAAGTCCTTGGAGGAGAATACTGCTCTTGGGCATCTTACAAATGATGCATCGTTCAATCACTCGATACACATCGCTAATGAGCTTAGGAAAATAGAAGTGCACCTTAAGTGCCTCTAGTGTATTCTTTTCCCCAAAATGGCTTGCCAACCCGCCACCATAGGCCTCTTTAACCAAGCACTCCCTTAAACTTCCTTTCGAGATGCACAATCTTCCTTCTTTAAAGAGGTAGCCCTCGGACATGTAGAAGTCTTTGTCGTATCCTTGTTGACATTTCTCATACATTTACCCAAAATTTGAATCTTCGCCATAGCCTCCTTTGATTCATTCAAAGCCAAAAAAATGAGTACTTAACTCAGTTAGTGAGAGCTACCTTCTTGAAAGGGCATTGGCCACCACATTAGTCTCGCCTTTCTTGTACTTGATTATGTAGGAGAACCGCTCCAAAAATTATGCCCATTTGGCGTGATGCCGATCGAGCTTGCTTTCCTTCTTAATATGCTTGAGCGCAAGATGATCTGTGTAAATCACAATCTCTTTAGGAAGAAGGTAGTAGTGTCATACCTCGAGAGCCTTTATTACCGCATAAAAATTCTTATCATAGGTGGTGTAATTTAAAATGGCCTCCTTGAGCTTCTCACTGAAATAAAATACTGGCTTGTTGTCTTGCATGAGTAAGACTCTGATGCCTACCCCTGACGCATCGCACTATTTCTTGACTGCTATATCAAAATTTTGAAACGTTAGAACATGACCATTGCACAACTTTTCTTGATCAGCTCAAAGCTGATTTGGCAAGCTGGAGTCCAAGTATACTCCTTGCCTTTCTTGGTGCAATTCGTGATAGGAGCAACAATAGTACTAAAGTTCTTAATGAATTTTTTGTAAAGTGAGATAAGACTGTGAAAACTTCTTATCTCTGAGATGTTCCTTGGAACAAGCTATTCTTTGATAGCTTCAATTTTGGCCTCATCTACTGCTATGCCATATTTGGAGATTATAAAGCCAGAAAAAATAAACTTGGTCTTGGCCAAATGCACTTTTTGAATTTTTCATAGAACGACACCTTTCAAAAAGTCTCAAACAATAGTTGGAGGTGTTCCAAATGAGATAGCATGTCTTGGCTTTAGATGAGGATGTCATCGAAGTACACCACTATAAATTTCCCAAGAAACTTTCAATATGAGATGCATCGAGCGCATGAAGGTGCTGAGGCCATTCGATAGGCTAAATGGTATGACAAGCCACTTATAGAGCTCATACTTAGTTTTAAAGGTTGTCTTCTATTCGTCCCCCTCCTTGATCCAAATCTGGTGGGAGTCACTCTTTAGATCCACCTTCAAAAAGATCGTCGAGCCAATGAGATCATCCAACATGAAAAATTATAGTAAATTCCAAGCTTGAGACAAAATTTTTCAAAATTATCATTTTTAAACTCCTCTCATGGTCATTTTTAAAAAAAAATAAAATCTTTGTTTGTTTCCCTATTTGACATGCCTTATAAATTTTATTATTTTCATAGAATATTTTTAAAAGATCTCTAACTAAATTATTCCTAGAGATTTCAGTTAAGGTTTCCATACTAAAATGTCTACATCTTCTATATCAAAATCAACAAGTAGGAGAAAAATTTGTACCAAAACATTTTTCTTCAAGACAACAAACATTATTCAAATCCATAGTGTACACTACCTTTCTTTGATATAAATAAATAAAATTTTATATTTGATAAATATTCAATCATGCATATTTTTTATTAAAAAAAAGTCCTACATCCTTTATCCCATTACTAGCTAATACTTAGTAAATTGTGTTTTAACTCATGAACAAGCAAAACATTTTTTATAATAGGAGAAGAGGTGGAAAAGTTACATATGTTCTCAATGCCAATATTTTTCTCTTTTTGATTTCCTTCAAAAGTTACACTACCTTTCTTTTTGTTGACAACTTTTTGTTCATAGATGTCAACTTGATGGAATCTCCCGTCATGTCTCGAACAAGCACCAACGAGGTACCACACATTTTTCATGTGAAATTCTTCAACTTACAAAGAAACAAAGTCAATTGGTTTTCTTAAGACACCCAAATTCTTTTAGTACATAGAGAGTTATCTTAGTTTTCTTAAGAACTCACTTTTGAAAAACTGTAGAATTACCATGTTCCCTTAGGAACTCACATTTGACAAGCTACATATCTATCACATTAGACTTCAAAGGAACGATGTAAGACCTAATTGATTACAAATATGACATGCAACTGATTTCTTAAGTAGCAGATTTTATTGCTTTTTTTAAGAATTTTAAAGCTGTCTTGGGTGGTTGATAATCTATCTTATAATGACTGAGCTTTCCATAATCACAATATGAGATCTCGATTTCCTCTGGTTGCTTTTCTAATCATGAGAAATGTTTTCTTTTCATCTTCTTTTCTTGGAGGAATTTTGTAAATTTTCTTGCGTTCAGTGTCATTTCCTCGTCACTTTCCTATTTTTCAGAATCAACTTGTTTGTTTGCTAACTTTTTAAAAGAGATATACTTCTTTTTGGAGATCTCATTTTCCTTAAGGTCTTCTTTCTCAGTTGCTTGAATTATAATCTTGTGCATCATGAGAGACCTATTTCACCATTCAAGCTTTAGAAACTTAAGATTTCTTGCCTCTTCTATATTGCTGTTTTCCATATTTCACCTTGGGTTGTCACCCTCTTGGTAAATATTAAAGAATTTTCCTAAGCAATTCTTTATTGGGATAAATTCTACCAAGAACTTTGAAGTCATTTGTAACGTTACTGAATTGAGTAAACATAGAACTAATTATATCATTTTTTCATAAAAAAAATATTTTATATCCATGAACATGCCTAACTTAGCTCTTTTTTACTTGAAGTGTTCCCTCATGAGTTATTTCAAAAAAGTTTTAAATTTCATTTGCATTATCACACTCTTGTACCTTATTAAACTCATCTATAGTAAGATTACAATATAACATATTCATGCATTTAGCCTTTATTGGGTGCGAATGTGTCGTTAAAAACCACAAGTGCACAGTCAAGTAATATAAAAGATTATCGATCCCACGAGGATAACGAACATAATATTTTCTGAAATGAAATGTAAAATAGTTATATAAAATTGATAAAAAGGGTTTGATGATTTTTTGTTAAAAGTAAAGAAAATATAAACAAATTAAAAGAAACAGGCAGATCTGAAAAACGAACGAAATTCAGCGATAAAGAAGGTTAGATTTCAGTTTCTCCTGTTTATTCACTTTCGGCTGTATGTCTGCGCTACAACACAGACTACAACACATTTGACGAGAAAAATATCTATGAAATCGGTGGCTGGCGTCGCCTACTGATTGACTCCTTTTCTCAACTTCTTCCAATCTTATGACAAAGACATTGAAATTTGAAGACCTTCAGAACCGATCTTATTAGTTTCCCCTTGAGCTAACGTTTTAATCAATTAAAAACGTTTAGTTAAATTACAAATAAATTAATTTAACAACTCAAGCGATTCAACTACTTTCTAGATGATTTTCTAATGGCGTGTTAGAAATCATTAAGTACGTTATAACTGTGGCGTCCAGCTTATACACGATAGGAATGAAAACCTAGTTGAATTGTTCAAATTACGAAATAAATACAAACCGAGAGTTCATAAAACAAGATACTTCCAAAATCTAACCAAAATAAATTTAATTCATGCTGAAAATAAAAAGAACACAAGATAAATGTTCACAAATCATAATTTCAGCGCCTAATAAAAGATAAATGGATTCACCGTTGCTTTCTTCAAAACTCCGGTGGCGTCCCGCGAGTTCTTGAATTGGCTCTGGTTTCTCCGTTCCGTTTGTAGCACGGCACCACTTATTGTTTCTGCTTTCGTTTCCGTCTATCTCCCCCGCTCTGCAGATCTGAATCGTGCTCTTCTATTTAAAATTGTGGAAGCTAGCTTCTCTCTCCAATCGGTTAGACTCTCCAGATTTTATGCTTAGATAATCTTTCTCTCTCCAATCCATATTGATTTGCTATTTAAATCTCTCTGATCTTATCTCTTTTCAACTCATTGCTTTCCATCTTTATCCAGCATAATCCCTGCAAAATAGGTAACCAATCGGCCAGATAAAAATATTCTCGGAATAACCAAAATTATCGCATTTTTATTAACTGCCCGCGGATTCTGCTGCAGCACCAAATACAGATTCCAGCATAAAATCTCTCAATTTATTGCTTAAGGTTTAACAATTTTCATAAATTTGATGAACATAATTAAGTATTTTTCAAGACTTAACAACCTTTAAAATAATAATCAATTTATCAAGGAAAACTCAATCAATTTTAAATTTTTACCACACGCATGGACCATTTTTAATAGTCAAAATCAGTAGATTGAGCACACATCTTCATTCTATATTTCCAATTTGCATAATCATTACAATTAAAAAATGGAGGCCGAGAGAAAGATTGACTCTCAATTCGAATTTCATTGAAGTTAAAAGCCAAATCAAATAAAGATAAAAAATATCTCAAATCAAGATAGTTCACAAAAAAAGAAACGAAAATGGGGTCCCATACCAATTGTAGGACCAGAATTAGACTAAGGTGTGGAGGTACATTAAATTAATGTTAATTTTTTGTGATTTAAAAATTTAATCATCAAGTACTTATTATATACTTTTTAACGTCTAATTATATATGAAAGCAAAAAATTATAAAGAGACTAAACATAGAGATGTCAACACACGACTATTAATGGAGTTCAGCCCAACGTTGCCTTTGTTTCCACTTCAAGATTCTCCCTTGAATATTCTTTTGTTTTTCATTCTAGAGTAACTTTGGCTAACTTATGAGTATCAATCGAAACTTATAATTTAACTCATTTACTTATGGTCATCAACCCTTTCCAAAGTTCACAAGAAGTAAAGATAGGTACAACGATTACAAAGCTCACAAACTCACGAACGAGTATCCTCAAATTTTTGAAGCTAAAACTTAAACAGTTAAATACTTTGTGATTTCGATTCTATTCCGTTCCATTTCCTATTAAATAAATATACATATTACATATATATATTTATTATAATTGGATGGAGCTTTGAGTGATTAAAGAGAGTTTAGAACATGTTTTTTTATTCATGTTAGGTTTTAATTTGTTTTGGATCAAAATTTATCCTATTTTTAGTCATTATTTTATCATGGTCTGATTCTAGTTTCACAATTTTTTACCTTAAAAAATCAAATATACATGGGTCGAATTTGGCTCGATTCAAATTCTTTAGCTAGATGAAACGAAATTCAAACTACAATAGATATGTTGTCAAATTAAGGGAGTTGTTGGCCTTTGTGAACACAATTATTTTCATCGAATTTTATTTCAATACAAATTCAAATAATTTTATAAGGTTGTTGCACAAGAAAGAATCTAGAACGATCACATAAAAGAGGGAAGATATCAATAGGTTATCCAAATTTGAATTTGGAAACAATTATAATATCTTAATATGAGATTTGAAAATCTTTCAAATTCCAAAAAAGTTGGTAACTGAACGAGAGCTGCTGAGTCTACAATAAGAAATTAGAACATCACGAATCGAGTGTGCAGAATTAAAGAGCGGAGTACCACAATCCATCATGGGCGTCAATCTAAGGCGGAAGTTTGCAACGGTGACTACGGCGGTGAATGTAGAATCTCACGGGTAATAGTATTTTGTATTCATCAATTGTATTTATAAACGTATATGAAAACTGAAATAAACCGACACTAACTATATTTGATAACTACTTTTATAACTTCTCTAATATTCCAATATCCCCCCTCAAGCTTAAGGGGAGACCACATTAAGCTTGCTCCGTAAAAACTTGAAGATTTCTTCAGAAAGAGGTTTAGTTAGGTCATCCGCAAGTTGAGAGGAAGACGGTGTAAAAGACACATTAATCTCGTTTGCAGCTATCTTTTCTCGAATAAAATGAAAATCTAAATCCATGTGCTTCGATTTAGAATGTAAAGCCGGATTAGATGCGAGAAACGTTGCACTAATATTATCACATAAAATTTCCTGGGTGGCTTTGAGAGAGACTTCAAGATCATTACAAAGCTTCTTCAACCATAATAATTACGAGACCGCATCGGCAACACTTCGATATTCGGATTCCGTGCTTGACTGGGAAACACATTTTTGTTTGAATGATGACCAAGATATTAAGTTTGATCCAAAGAAGAAACAAAAACCACTCGTACTACGACGATCATCGAGAGAAGATCCCCAATCTGCATCGGCAAAACCAAGCAAGTAAGGGCACGAAGAATCCCGTACAAATTTTAACGAAAATGAAATTGTACCTTTCAAATACCGTAAAAGTCTCTTCAATGCAAGTCAATGAGTATCCGTAGGTGAATGCATAAATTGACTTAATTTATTAATGGCAAATGAGATATCCGGCCTTGTGAGGTTGCAATATTGCAGCCCACCAATGAGTTGTCAAAAAAAGAGTACCGTCCGGTAAAATCGAGTCGTCGTTCAAAGACAATATCGGTTTAGTCAACATGGGAGAATCTACTGGTTTGCACTCCAACATATTTGTCTTATCAAGTAAAGATTCAATATACCGGGATTGAGATAAGAAAAATGAATTCTCGGAAAATCTGAAATTAATCCCAAGAAATTGGTGAGGGCTCCCTAAGTCCTTGAGAGCAAATTTGCTACCCAAGAAATTAATAAGAGAAGTAATTTCCATGTCAGAATTTCTAGTAAATAATATGTCATCGACATATATGAGCATTAATAACCGGACGAAATTCTTCTTTAAGATAAAAAGAGAAGAATCCGCCAACGAAGCTCGAAATCCAAACTCAATAAGAGCAGAAGAAAGCTTAAAAAACCATGCCCGATGAGATTGTTTAAGGCCATATAGAGACTTGTGAAGCCAACAAACCAACGAAGGAGAAGATTGACTTACAAACCCGGGAGGTTGTTCCATAAATACCAATTCAGCAAGATCTCCATGAAGAAATGCATTGCTAACATCCAATTGCTTGAAAATCCAAGCTTTGGAAAATGCTAGACTTAGAACAAACCGAATGGTTGTATGCTTAACAACGGGGCTAAATGTTTTAAAATAATCTATATTTTCTTGTTGATGATATCCCTTAGCCACTAACCGAGCCTTATACCGGTTGATAGAGCCATCGAAATTGGTTTTTATTTTGTAAACCCATTTGCATCCAATAACCGGGCAATCCGGGGGTAAGGTAACCAATGACCAAGTATTATTCAAGAGTAAAGCATCCATCTCTTCTTTCATAGCCGAAATCCAGCACGAGAATTTAATAGCTTCTTTAAAAGATACCGGTTCCACGAGATTCGTTGCTAGGACTTTCGGTTTGTGTATTCCCGATTTTGCTCTAGTCACCATTGGATGAGTATTATCCCGAAAATCATCATTCGGACAAGAGTTATCTTTCAAAACACCAACCGGAGACTTGGAGGAAGATATAGAAGAACACGGAATTATAGGAGAAGAAATTTTTGAACTCGAAAAGAACGGTAAAGAAACAGGAATGACAATCGGAGGAGATGAAGATTGATCGGAAGAAGATTCGATTTTAGAATTTTTATATGGAAAGGAATCTTCATAAAAGATCACATCTCGGGATATAAAGAATCGACCGGAAGAGGGATCAAAGGTAATATATCCTTTGTCATAGTTGGAATAACCAACAAACACACATTCTCGGGATCTCGGTTCAAGTTTATGTGAATTGTAGGGTCGAAGATTTGGAAAGCACAAACAACCAAAACCCGAAGTAGCTCATAATTGGGTAAGATTGAGTGAAGTAAAAAATATGGGCATTTAAAATTTAAAACCCAAGAAGGTAACATATTGATAATATGTACCGCGGTATGAAAAGAAAAAGACCAAAATGATAAGGGCATATGAGAATGAAAAAGAATTGACAACCAGACTTCGACAACATGCCAATTTTTACGTTCGAACCGACCATTTTGTGCCGGAGTGTAGGGGCAAGAAACTCTATGAATGATACCGTTATATTCAAAAAATTGACGTAATGGACGAAATTCACCTTCCCAATCCGATTGAACCGTTTTGACACAAGAATTAAATTGTGTCTAAACCATAGCACAAAATTTTTTGAAAATATTTGGAACTTGATCTTTGGATTGTAAAAAGTAAATCCAAGCGAAACGACTATAGTCATCAATTATTAAAAGAAAATATCGGAAACTATTTATTGACATTTTTTGTGTCGGTCCCCACAAATCCGTATGTAACAAATCGAACAATTTTGAAGATTGAGAGTTTGACAATGCAAAAGGAAGTTTATGAGACTTACTCATAGGACACGAAATACAAGGTTCAATAGTCAAATTTTTATTCAAACCGAAATTGAAATTCAAGATTACCGAATTTAGAATCGGCGTATAAGGATGCCCAACCCGATTGTGCCAAGTCCGAGCATTGAGAACTTTGCTGAAAAATGCAGAAGGTGTTGCGGATGACACGGGAAGACTATAAAGTCCGTTAGTTGCCGGACCTTGAAGGATGATTTCTTGTGAATGAAACTGAGAAATATGAAGGAAAAAAGGAAACTGAGACTGAATTATCATGGCATAATTTGTTGACGCTTAAAAGATTAGAAGATAAAAAAGATGAATGAATTGCATCAGAAAGAATTAAAGATTTACCGGATGGTGTATTGATCGATGCTTGACCTACTGATGAAATCGGAATTCTCATTCCGTTAGCGACTGAAATTTGATCGGTGCCTGTATATGGAGCAATATTTTGCAGCAGAGAATTATCCGAGGCAAAGTGATTAGTTGCCCCGGAATCCAAAAACCAAGCCGGTGTAATTTGATTAAAATCGGAACCCGAGGGTGTTCTCGAATGTGTCCAATTTGCTGTGGGCCGAGGGAAATTGCTGGAATTTGATTTAAACCCGGCTGGATTATAAGAAAGCTTCGTCCGGTGATAGCAAATCGAGGCGTAGTGACCAATTTTGTTGCAAATTTAGCATCATGGTCCGTAATTGCCCTTACTGGGCTTAAATTGATGTTGATATGAATTGGGCCCATGCTGTGAGAAGTGTTGGTTTGGCCCTGGATGAGAAACAACATTAGATGAAGGAGGCAGCCCTAGAATACCATTCCCGACGGCTGAAGAAAACTGCTTTGGACGAAAGCTTTGTGAAGAACCACCAGCAGAGGTAAAGTTCGCCAATGGAGACGGCAGCAGCGGAGGGGAGTCAAGGCGATTTTGTCATTCCAGGCGAGCTTCAAAGGTCAGTAAAAGACTAACTATTTCTTCGATTGTAGTCTCGGATGAGCGATGAGAAATCGCCGTGACAAACGAGTTAAACTCGCTTCCAAGGCCGTTTAATATTATCATAATTTGATACTTTATCGGTACCGGTTCACCGATTGAGGCGAGGTTGTTGCAAATCTTGGTGATTTGCTGAGTATACTCTGTTACCATGAGATTGTTCTTATAGTAATTATGTAGCTTGCCTCGCAATTCGTTGAGCCGAGCGAGGGAGATCGGCGAGTGTGATTTACTCAAGCTGTGCCAAATTTCCACTGTCGTCGTGAAATTGACAATTTGCGGCAGTAAGGATTCAGAGAGGGAAGCATAATTCAGCTCATTACTAACCGATTGTATCTTTGCCAGTTTTTGTATTCCGGATTTATTGTCATGGAGGAGGCGTCCAGAAATTATGGAGGAGAGGAGGAAGGAAGTTCAATGAACGATTCCAAATCGTTCGAGATAATAATATTCAAAAGTGTACTCTTCCAAACGAGGTAATTGTCCGAGTTTAGTTTTATCAAGATATTTTGTGAATAATTTGGGAAAGAAGGATATGGAGATAGTCTAGGTATTTCATTGTTGGTTGAAGAAGAATCTGCCATTGTTATGCGGTTTTGGACGGGGAGGCTGAAGAAATCGTGTGGGACAGAACCGACGATAAAAGGAAAAAATCGAAAAGATGCTGAAGAAGAAGAAGAGTTGGCTCTGATACCATGTAGAATCTCACGGGTAATAGTATTTTGTATTCATCAATTGTATTTATAAACGTACATGGAAACAGAAATAAACTGACACTAACTATATTTGATAACTACTTTTATAACCTCTCTAATATTCCAATAGTGAAGAAACATAGTTGTAAGACCAACAAATTTTTGACGGCGATGACCATAATCTTCTCCCTTTGCTTTTTGTTTTAAATTTCATAAATTTTATGATCTATGTTATTTAGGCTAAATATGTTGATCGACATTAAGGTTTATCATTTTAAAATTATTATTTAGGAGACATGCATATATTTACGAATTAGTTCCAATATGTTTTATTTATAATTCATCTACTGTTTGCATGTTTGTGATGTTTAGGTACATATTTAAGACACCATTAAATATTGCTTGAGACGTGTATTAGATCCTATAAGTAGTTAAATCAAGTGACACAATTCAACTAAGAGTATTTTCGTAATGTTCATTATACTTATATGGTATTATGAATTGCACTACAAACTGAATCTCAAGTAATATTATATGATTTATATGTCTAAATCGTTAGTGTAAAATAATTAATTATCTCTCTGTTCGACTACAACTTTATCTTTTCATAATTTTATTTTTATGTTAGTTAGTTTAAGAAATCAACAAAAAAATTAAATTTTTATCCCTTTTAATATTTTACGTTTATTCTTTTAATTAGAAAATAACTTGTCATAACGAGATTAATATATCTACGTGCAACAATGAGCTAGAAAACATTTGAAGCCTAAGAAGGATGACTAGAAGAATTCCATGAGGGTTGCATTGCTAACCGACCTTAATCCTCATAGAAGATTTCGAATGTGAGCATGTCTTTTAGGCAAATGGACGAAAGATTAATCGAACCATCTAGTAGTTATGTTTTTCTCATTTAATGCGAACTTATCTTAAAATGCATATTTTTAATTTATTAAATTAATTGCAACTGGAACTCACTGTGTAGCATTACTCAAAATCAAAGCGAGTACACAAAAAGACTGTATGTGACGAAATTTAAAGCATAACGATTTCAAAGAAGATAATAACTAAAGTCACCATTGGAGATTGGAGAACAGCTAGTTACTGATAATTTCCCTAAGAAAATAACATCCCAATCTAATTATTATTAGTTGAAGGAAGAAGACAAGTATTTAATAACATCAACAAACTCATTTATGAAGATCAAAGTAAATAATATTTCGAAAAGGAAGAAAGTTTTAGAGGGTTTCAGGTACAGATCATGCAGGATGAACAGAAGCCGTTTGATTCTGAAATGATTCTCAGCAGAAAGCGAAGAGGAAATTGCCGAGAAAATGACTTGAAAATTTCAAAGGTTGAGAGAGAAAATCAAGCTCTTGTTTCTGCGTTTATCTGTGTGAAGAGGGTCGGGGCCTGTGCTGACTTTCCTCATCTGAGATGCAAATATTTGATTAGGTTTGGCTTCTGGGTTTCCGAAACCTCGATGGAAGTTTGCAGGGTTGAGCTCTGAGGAAGAGGATGATCCTCCTCCTTTAACGACGCCGTTTCTTCCATAGCTGGCTCCAAAAGTCTGCGTTTCAATCTGTGAAATCAGAAGCAGAATCAACGAGAAGCAGCAAATCGTTTCTATCCTCAAAACCCATTTGTATGTTCTTGATTATTCAAACAAAAACCATTCAAAATGTGGGTTTTTTTCTCTCTATACTGCTGCTTTTGCTGTTCTTGGGCACGGTAGATTGTGTAAATATATGGTGAGAAAAGATGGGTGCTAATGGAAGCTTCTTACTTCTCTTTTCCTGCTCATTTCAGACCCCAAATTTTGCTATAATAAAAGCTCCGTATTTGCAGAAGGAGAGAGCTCAAACAGGAAGAGAGAGCTACAGCCTAAAAAAGAAAATGGAAGAGAGAGAGAGAGAGAGAGAGAGTAGCCTGTAATATGGAGTGGCTTGGTCGTGAGTCGTGGACATGGTTGGTCAGTTGAATCACGGTCTGGTTGGGTCTAAACTTGATCAACCAGCTATAGTAGACTAGATTGGTCTGAGTCAATTTGGTTCAATAGTAGACCAATACACCCTTGTTTAGAGTTGGGCTTGTGCCGGTTGAGCTAGAGTTCGAGCTCGAATTGCACCAACCCGTTAGAGATCAGTTTCCAAAATAGGAACTGATCAAGTTTAATCTCCAACATTACATTTTGGTTTAACATCTCATTATTGTGTAAACAACTACGCAAGCCTAACGCAGGTGTACAAGGAAAAACATAAGAATAATAACATTATTCTTTACCAATAAACTTAAATTTTTTATTTATATGTGATTAGGGATGAGCAACCCAAACCCGACCCACGGTCTCAGCCCGACCCGCAGCTTTTGGATCGGGCTTGTAATGAAAAATTTGGATTTTTTTTTTAATTTGAGTCAGATTCTTATCTATTGTTTGGTTTTTGGTTCGGGCTTTTATTTTTACTAAACCCGCAAGCCCAACCCAAGAATGACGATCATCGTAAGTGTCGACCCCTCTTCGATCCTGGGGTAAACCGAAAGTATCCTAAACACTTAGAAGATTTTATAACCTTTCCGAATAACATCATTATTCATTACTTATACTCTCTTAAACTTTATTTTCTTCATCACCTTCAACTTACTAAATTGCTAACATCAACAATACTTTAATTCTTTAATATTTACCCAACATTTATAAAACAAATTTTAAAAACTTCCATCTTAAAGTCACAAAATTCTAAAATAAAAATGAGGGTTGTTACAGATACAAGGTATTATGGGTCGACACAAAACACTGCATATACTTGAAATTTCTGCAGTACTTAAACAAATTGTTAGACTTTAATTATACCCTTCAAAGAGGGTATTTCTCATGAATGGTTTAGTCTAATTTAAACATTGTAAAGTAGTTTATTTTATCTTTCATGCTTATCTTACATAGTTATCATAAAAAATAATTGATTGCTTTAAAAACACTTTTAAAGCCAACAATTTTTTATTTTGATGGATGTTTTTATGTTGATAGATATTTTCATTTTGATAGATGTTTTTTATGGATATTTTTTATAGATGTTTTTATTTTGAAAGAATTTTTTAATAGGACCAAAAACCCAACCCGACCCAACCCAAATGAGTTTTGGTCGGGTTGTCTCAGAGATTGCGTGTTTCGGGTCGGTCTTTGATTTCGAGTTTGGGACCAAAGCCCAAATGGGTCGATGCTGGTCGATTAAAAACCCGACCCAAACCAACCCATGTCCATCCCTATCTGTGATTGACTTTAAAATCAACAACTTAAACTCGGCGGTTTTCCGCTCGCAGTTACCACGTCCTCATTATTTTCAATTTTAAAGGCAAAAATTTTGTCATTCCTTTTTCTATCAGAATTTTTGATAGATTTTTTCTTTGTAGTTTTCCAAAAAAGAAACTCATTTCTTCCACTTGCATTCATTTAACAAGAAAAAAAATCAAAGGAAGAAGAGATTGAGATAAGATTTGAATGTAGGAGGCATGACTTTAATACCAAATCACGAGAATTACAAGTTTATCAAACTTGAGATTGGCCGACAAGCCAGTTCAAAAGCTCAAGAACGCATTCAAATCAAGTAAAGTTTATCAAATAAGAAGCTAGATTCGTGCCTAATTTATTGAAAATAACTAAAGCTATCAATTTGATTTAAAGTTTTACCTTGAAGAAGATTCAATTTTCACAAAGAATTAAAAAGAAAATAGATCACAACCATATTATTAAAAGCTTGTGGTAAGAATGGATTTCGTTCTAGTGCCCGAAAATAATATTCCAAAGCTTTCGTATTTATCCATTCCTTGTGTGGATAAGACCTATGTTATAGAGTATATAACTTCGATCATAGGGATCAATTTCTAGCCGCATTTTATCCCAAAACTCAAAGTTTAATCATTTAAAGTTGTCTATTCTAGGGTTAATGTGGTTATACATGTCACCAAATATCATAAAATAAAATAAATAATCTCAAATAAAATAATATTTGATAATCTAACATTCAATGGATGAGAGCTAAATTCTTTCCAACAAACTTTCTCAGTAATTTGTTTGCTAATTTTATAGGAACACTAATCAACAAACAATCGGACCATGAACTTATAGCTCAATGCATGTAGAAGATATTGAACATAGCAATATGTGCAAATCCTAAGAGAATATCAAACCTAGCAATGTGGAAGTTTTAATGAAAGATACAAGTCATGTGTTGTACTTTCCGAGAATTAGGTGATAAACTACCTGCAAGGATCAATCGGCATTTTTGGAAGCCTTACAAAGCTTATTGCATCAAGCACTCACCATGGCAAATGTGTCTAACTTCTTGACGATTTTTAGAACGTCCTTTGTCCGTGCCTTCTTTTTGCCAATTTGGGTAGGTTTTCTCTACTAATGTGTCTGAACTCTTTTGTAGCGTTGAAGGGTTATCAAACACACTCTCCACCTCCTTTGGAGTTAGTTATTTATGAATGAAAAGTATAGTCATTGCGCTTTTTTCTCTTGGTGAGTTTCCTCCTCGAGAGTTCTTACATCGGTGAGTAATATATGATCGTTTAGAGTGTATTTTTCGTGGTTTTTGCCTCATTTGCAAGTCGGAAGAAGCTAAGTCGTGATGAAATCATTCAGCCATCTTAAGGTGGACGTATGGGTGAGGTTGCAACATTTAGCTTATCATCCACTCCATTTCAATTATTTGTCTATCGTAAGAGAAATCTCTGACAAAATCTGTTTAATCATTTAGCTTATCATCCACTCCATTTCAATTATTTCTCTATCGTAAGAGAAATCTCTGACAAAATCTGTTTAATCAATTCTAGAATTCTGTTTATGTTTTCATCACCATTTTTGCATCTCTCCATATCTTGGATGAAACTTTAAAGAAATTTGAGAACAACCCACACATCAACCACCCAATTTTCGTGACACATCATAATCTTTCATAAATTTGAGGAAAAAATATATTTTTAAATATGAAAAAATGTTAAATTAAATTAATATAATAATAAATAATTTAAAATATTTTCATGGATATTTCACTGTCTATTGAGTCGACCCTTGAATTTAATTTTGGACAAAGATCAAATAAAAAAAATTAGAGGGAATAATTTAATATAGGCCCAACTTGAGATATAAATATGTTTATGTTTAACTTTTGTATAAGTTAATTAATTATTCAAATATACTTATATCCCCAGTTAGGCCTATTTTAATCCTAAGCCCAATAAACTTCAGGTCATGTCCATGAATCCAAAATTTTTCTTAATTCCTAATAAAAAAATAAGCTTATTGAATTCTTAATTCCAACTCCAATATATGCCCAATTATTTCTCAAAATCATTTTTTCCCTTTGGATAGATATACTAAACCAGAAGCATTTGGACTCTTTTATGGTCGATTCCAAATCCGATTGGTCCAGGCCAGTTTTTGGGACGCTAATTGTGAATCCTATGCTGGTTCATGGCTAGAGCTAGAGGCTCATTGGACAGAGATGTAGTTGGGCCATAGGCTATAAATGATCGGACCGACCTAGTCTAAGGGCAACAGTAACTCTGGGCAAATTGTATCCATGGTTAATCAACTAAATGTCAAATATAAGATTACTTTAACAAAATTTGGTGATGTTATCATAATCCTTGACGCAGTTGAACGTCTTATGAGATGAGATCGAATCTATTCGGCCGTGCAAAATAGAACGTAGAAGAGCCACAACTCCAGCCACCGCCATTAACAATGTCCTTGTCGTCTTTCCCACCATATCATTAGCATCACCATCTTGATATCATACAAGCCCTACCTTCCAGTTCAGCCACGTGTATCCCACCTAAGCAAAACTCCTTCAAGCCATAATCTTCATAATCTGTTTTCATTTCTCAACTCTTGTTTCTTCTCTCATTCTCTCTTCTTGTCGTCTTTCTGTCTCTTACTTTGCCACTATGAAGCAGAGATCATGGAAGGGAAAGGTGGTTTTAACAATTTTGTGGAGAGAGCTAAACTGTACATGGTCATGATTTGTCTAGAGTTTGGCTATGCGAGAATGAATATTATTACCAAGATTTCTCTGAATCGAGGAATATGTTGAATAAATTAAATGTTTTTTAGCGAGTTTTAATTTAAAAGTTAAAAAAATAAAAAGCCAAAAGTTATCTAGATGAGAGGTCAAAAGTTACGTAGTTGAAATGCCAAAAGTTTAGAGTTTTTATGACCATAATTAAGTTTTATTATTTCAATTATTAGAAGGGGTTGCTAACACCTATAAATAGGAATGTCATCTTTTTTGTAAGTGTGTGTCTTCCTTTTGATCAAATAGAGTGTGTGTCTTCTTCCATTGGTATTTTCCTTCTTCAATTTAATTTTTTTATTCTTCTCACCTTGGTATTTGTTTTTCTTCAATTCGGTATCAAAGTCATGGCGAATATGTCGGGTCAAATATCGCTACCACGACTAACGAAGGGAAATTACGAGAATTGAGCATTCAAATAAAAGCATTTCTTGGTTCTCAAGATGCATGAGAGGTGGTTAAAAAAGGTTTCGAAGAACCAACAAATACTACGGATTATTCGGCGGCTCAAAACAAGGCATTGAAAGAGGCTCGATCAAAGGATAAAGCGGCACTATATATGTTGTTTCGAGCCATTGAGGAGTCGGACTTTGAGAAGATTGCAGGTGCAACTACTTCAAAAGGAGCGTGAGACATTTTAGAAAAAGTGTTCAAAGGAGCCAACAGAGTCAAGCAAGTGCATCTCCAAACTCTTCGTGGCGAGTTGGAGAGCATGAAGATGAAGGAGTCGGAAAGTGTATCTGACTACATCACACGTGTACAAACCGTAGTGAACCAAATCCACTGAAACGGTGAAACGTTAACCGATACGCGAGTTGTGGAGAAGATTTTGAGATTATTAACCAATGATTTGAGAATGTTGTGTGTGCGATAAAAGAGTCAAAGGACCTTGCATCGTTCACGGTCGACGAGCTCGCCAGTTCGCTAGAGGCACACGAGCAACGTAAGAAGAAGAAGAATGAGGAAACACTCGAGGAAGCACTTCAAACCAAGGCGTTAATCAAAGACAAAAAGGTACTCTATTCTCAAAATTTCCAATGTAGATGTCAAGGCCGTGGAAATCGTGGAAATGGTCGTGGTGGACAAGGCAATAAGGAGAAGGGACAATCGAGCCAACCAAATTGGCGTGGAAGAGGACGTGGTAGAGGAAGGGGCGGCCGATCGAATCATTCCAACATCGAGTGCTACAAATGTCACAAATATGGTCACTATGCGAAAGATTGCAACTCCGACAAATGTTATAATTGTGGAAAAATTGGACATTTTGCAAAAGATTGTCGAGCTGATAAAAAGGTGGAATAAACAACCAACCTAGCCTTGGAAGACGAAACAAACGCAAGTTTTCTTTTGATGACTCAAAATGAAGTCAACATCGACAATGACACTTTGTGGTACCTTGACTCAGGGGCAAATAACCATATGTGCAGACATGAGTACCTATTCAAAGAGATGCAAAATATTGAAGATGATCATGTGTCATTTGGAGATGCATCAAAAGTGAAAGTCAAAGGCCGATGTACGATTTATTATTTACAAAATGATGGCTTAATATGGTCAATCCAAGATGTTTATTTCGTACCAGACCTCAAAGCCAACATTCTGAGTATGAGGCAACTCACAGAGAAAGGTTACTCAATATTTTTAAAAGACATGCTACTACACTTGAAGGACAAGCAAGAACGTTTGGTTGCTCGAGTCGAGATGGGAAGAAATTAGATGTCTAAGCTGAATTTGAGAAGCGTGCGAGAGAAATGTTTGCTAGTGGACTTGGAAGACAAGGCATCACTATGACATCTCTGTTTTGATCACCTACATTATGGTGGCCTAAAAGAGTTAACAAAGAAGAATATGGTGCACGGACTACCCAACATGCTTCCCGAGGGTAAATTTTGTGAAGAATGCGGCATGCGAGAACCTCATTTTAAAAAAAAAGCAGAATATTGGGCTAAGGAACCTCTCGAGATGATTCATACCGACATATGTGGACCAATTACCCCGGAATCTTTCAGTGTTAAAAAGTATTTCATTTCTTTTATCGATGATTTCTCACGAAAAATTTGGGTTTATTTTCTGAAAGAAAAATCTGAGGCGTTCGAGGTGTTCAAAATGTTCAAAGTTATGGTGAAGAAGGCGAGTGATAGACACATAAAAGCAGTACGATCTGATAGAGGTGGGGAGTATACTTCAACGGCTTTCATGAAGTATTGCGAGGAACAAGGCATAAGGCGATTTCTAACCGCACCATACACTCCTCAACAAAATGGTGTGGCCAAAAGAAAGAACCGAACCATTCTCGAGATGGTTCGATCAATGCTCAAGACCAAAAATATGCCAAAAGAATTTTGGGCGGAAGTTGTACAATGCGCCATCTATGTTCAAAATCGATGTCCATATGTCAAGTTAGATGATCAAACACCACAAGAGGCATGGAGCGGACAAAAACCGACAGTTTCTCATCTTAAGGTGTTCGGTAGCGTGGCTTATGCACACGTACCAGATCAACAAAGAACGAAGCTCGAAGATAAAAGCAAAATGTATATTTTATTGGGTATGATGAGAAGACAAAAGGATACAAGCTTATTAACTCGATAAGCAAGAAGGTGATAGTGAATCATGATGTACGAGTAAATGAAGCAAGAGAGTGAGATTGAAACAATTCAACAGAGGTTAACATCGAAGTTGGAGAAACATCAGTTGTTATACCAACAAGTATACCAACAAACTTTGAAACTACCAATGATGAAGATGAACCACGACAACCTAAAATGCAAAGTTTCCAAGATTTGTAGGATTTGACAAATGAAGTACATTTTGTGTGTCTTTTGGCAGATGCTGAAAGTATCAGCTTTGAAGAGGCGGTGCGAGACAAGAAGTGGCAAGTTGCCATGGATGAGGAGATCAAAGCGATTGACCGCAACAATACATGAGAGCTAATAGAATTACCAGAAGGAAGTCAACCTATCGGTGTGAAGTGGGTGTTCAAGAAAAAGATGAATGCTCAAGGAAAGGTAGAGCGATACAAGACACGAATTTTTGCGAAGGGATACAAGCAAAAGGCAAGAATAGACTATGACGAGGTGTTTGCTCCAGTTGCAAGAATGGAGACAATATTATTGCTAATATCCCAAGCGGCTCAATTCAAATGGCCAATTTTTCAAATGAAGGTCAAGTCGGCATTTTTGAATGGTGTGCTTGAAGAAGAAGTCTATGTGGAACAACCACCAAGATACATGAAAATTGGAGAAGAGAAGAAAGTGCTAAAATTGAAGAGGACACTTTACGGGTTGAAGCAAGCACCGCGATTATGGAATACTCGTATCGATACATATTTCAAGGAGAATAAGTTCAAACAATATCCCTATGAGCATGCCCTTTATACTAAGAAGAGTGGAGGTAACATGATATTTGTTGCCCTTTATGTTGATGATCTCATTTTTATAGGTAACAATGATGAGATGATAGAAGAGTTTAAGGGCACAATGACACGAGAATTTGAGATGACAGATATGGGTCTCCTGAAGTATTTTCTTGGTTTTGAGGTTAGACAAGGAGAGACGGGTATTTTTATAGCACAAGAGGCATATGCAAAAAAGATTTTGGAGAAGTACAAAATGGTGAGTTGCAACCCAGTATCAATACCAATGGAATCAGGTGCAAAACTCTCAAAATTTGATGGAGGAGAACGTGTTGATGCATATAGATACCGTAGTTTGGTGGGAAGCCTTCGATATCTCACATGCATAAGGCCAGATCTTTCATTAAGTGTCGGCATTATAAGTCGGTTCATGGAGGAACCAGTTTATTCACATTGGAAAGCATTGAAGCGAGTTCTACGATATATCCAAGGTACGGTGTCACTCGGGTTGTTCTACTCGAAAGCAAAAGATTACAAGTCAGTTGGTTACTCTGACAGCGATTGATGCAGAGACATACATGATCGCAAAATTACATTGGGTTACATGTTCTTTATGGGCAACACAACATTTACTTGGCTTTCAAAAAAGTAACTGATCGTGACGCTATCGACGTGTGAAGAGAAATATGTGGCACCATCTTGGTGTGTATGTCATGCGATATGGCTTAGAAATTTGCTAAGCAAGATGGAGCTCAAGCAACTATGTACAACCGTGATTCAAGTTGACAATAGATCAGCAATTGAGTTGGCAAAGAACCCAGTAAACCATGAAAGAAGCAAACACATTGACGTTCGTTTTCATTTTATCTGAGATCATGTGAATGAAGGAAATGTGGAATTAGTGCATGTAGTAAGTCAAGATCAAGTTGCGAATATCTTCACAAAACCACTACCGAAAGTATTTTTTGACAAATACAAGAAGATGATTGGTATGACGGATGGTAGAAACATTTAAGTTTATGGGAGAATTTTGTTGAATAAAATTAAATGTTCTTTAGTGGGTTTTAATTTAGAAGTTAAAAAAATGAAAAGCCAAAAGTTATCTAGATGAGAGGTCAAAAGTTACATAGTTGAAAGGCCAAAAGTTTAGAGTTTTTATGGCCATAATTAAGTTTTATTATTTCAATTATTAGAAGGGGTTGCTAACACCTATAAATAAGATTGTCATCTTTTTTTGTAAGTGTGTATCTTGATTTTGATCAAATAGAGTGTGTGTCTTCTTCCATTAGTATTTTTCTTCTTCAATTTATTTATTTTTATTCTTCTTCACTTTTGTATTTGTTTTTCTTCAGAATAAGCCACTACGTTCTGGTTGTTTACAGACATGCTTTCGCTATTGCCGCCATAGCTTCTTTTGCTCTAATTCTCGAAAGATGCAAATCATTTTAGTTTTTGCAAAACATCGAGTTTTTAAACGAAACGGAAGAGTAGATCTTAAGATTACATCTTCATCGCACAGAGAAGACAAGTTTTTCCTTACTTTTTCTTATTTGTAATCTGCAGGAAAGTTAGACCCAAGATCACGTTCCCCATTTTCATACAGCTTTTTGTTCTGGGTCTTCTTGGGTTAGCTCAGAAACTTA
The DNA here is from genome assembly GCA_003255005.1 of Begonia fuchsioides. Classification (NCBI taxonomy): domain Eukaryota; kingdom Viridiplantae; phylum Streptophyta; class Magnoliopsida; order Cucurbitales; family Begoniaceae; genus Begonia; species Begonia fuchsioides. Next base: position 98,541 of record QAOC01015783.1, read on the forward strand.
CTTTTTTAACAATTAAAATTTAGATTATTTTAAGGATTTTCGAGAATATCCAAGAAAACTAACATTTTCTTCTATGGATCTAACAAGCCAATGATCGATCAGAACTTCTATTACGCTGGACTAAACTTCACCTCCCCCACCTTCTCCTGCGCAATGTGGCTGTACTTTACTAGTATAAATATGTAAGGTTTACTAATTAATAACTCAATATTAATATATTCAGGGGCTCAAATATATTGACTTGTCACGAACATACTCCAACAATTACTACATACTCTCAACAATTAATACATGCATTTTTATGTAGATCAAAAAAACTAATGGCTTATGTTTGTGACAAGGATGGAGATATTTGACTAGGAGAAGTGTAAAGCCTTAAATTCAATAAAAAAATATAATACAAATCCATAATTTTTTAGGAGAGATTCTGAAACACTCACCAAATTGATTGTGTGATCTATTGATTTCTATACTTCAGATATCTAGTTTGTAATAATTTAAGTTTCAAATCATTCTGAGCACTTTGAAGAAGTCATGGTTGTTTTAGAGCAAAATGTCAAAAATTATTATGAAAATTTTAGAAATTAAGAGTTACTATTTTATTTAATTTCATTTTTAATATTATTTATGTCAATTTCGTATTATATATAGTGGCTGAAAAAAATAAAAAATGATAACAATAGTCTGCAAATTATTCTCTCTTTCATATTTTGTTCTTTCTCCTCTCTAAACTCGATTTTCCAAATTACAATTTCTTTCAAATTGGTATTAGAGCTATGTCAAACTATATGAGCTCAACGTTGAGGCAAATGCCGCTACCACGACTCACCAAGAAAAACTACAATAATTGAAATATTCAAATGTGTGTTTTACTCAGTGTACAAGATGCGTGAGAAGTAGTAAAAAATTACTACAATGAGCCAGAAAATGTTGGTTTCACCACAGTGAATCAATTGAAAGCATTGAAAAAAAATGTGAACTAAGGATAAAACTGCTCTCTGTCACTTATTCCAAGTGGTAGATAAGTCGAATTTTTTGAAGATTGCTAGTGCATCAACTTCGAAGAAAATATGAGATATTTTGCAAAAAGTGTTCAAATGTGTCGATTGAGTTAAATAAGTGCGTCTTCAAACTCTACAAGACAAGTTGAAAGCCATGAATGAGTCAGAAGATGCATTTAGCTATGTTACTCGTTTGCAAATAATAGCGAATCAACTCAACGAAATGGAAAAACCCTCACGGATATCTAGTTTGAAAAAGTGATGGTTGTTTTAGTAGAGAAAGGTAAAAAATTATTATGAAAATTTTAAAATTTAAGAGTTACTATTTTATTTAATTTCTTTTTTAATATTATTTAGGTTACTTTCGTATTATATATAATGACTGAAAAAAATAAAAAAATGATAACAAGAGTCCGCAAATTATTCTCTCTTCCATATTTTGTTCTTTCTCCTCTAAACTCGATTTTCCAAATTACAACTTCTTTCAAATTGGTATTAGAGCTATGTCAAACTATATGAGCTCAACGTTGAGGCAAATGCCGCTACCACGACTCACCAAGAAGAACTACAATATTTGAAGTATTCAAACGTGTGTTTTACTCGGTGTACAAGATGCGTGAGAAGTAGTCAAAATGGCTACAATGAGCCAGAAAATGTTAGTTCCACCATAGTGAATCAATTGAACGCATTGAAAAAAATGTGAACTGAGGATAAAACTGCTCTCTATCACTTATTCCAAGTGGTAGATAAGTCGGATTTTTAGAAGATTCTTAGTGCATCAACTTCTAAGAAAACATGAGATATTTTGCAAAAAGTGTTCAAATGTGTTGATCGAGTTAAATAAATGCGTCTTCAAACTCTACAAGACAAGTTGAAACCCATGAATGAGTTAGAAGATGCATTTAGCTACGTTACTCGTTTGCAAGTAATAGCGAATCAACTCAACGTAATGGAAAAACCCTCACAGATATCTAGTTTGAAGAAGTCATGGTTGTTTTAGTAGAGAAAGGTAAAAAATTATTATGAAAATTTTAAAATTTAAGAGTTTAAGAGTTACTATTTTATTTAATTTTATTTTTAATATTATTTATTTTACTTTCGTATTATATAAAATGACGGAAAAAAATAAAAAATGATAACAAGAGTCCAAAAATTATTATATTTTCCATATTTTGTTCTTTCTCCTCTCTAAACTCGATTTTTCAAGTTGCAATTTCTTTCAAATTGGTATTAGAGCTATGTCAAACTATATGAGCTCAACATTGAAGCAAATGCCGTTACCACGACTCACCAAAAAGAACTACGATAATTGAAGTATTCAAATGTGTGTTTTACTCAGTGTACAAGATGTGTGAGAAGAAGTCGAAAACGACTACAATGAGCCAGAAAATGTTGGTTCCACCACAGTGAATCAATTAAAAGCATTGAAAGAAATGTGAATTAAGGATAAAACTGCTCTCTATCTCTTATTTCAAGTGGTAGGTAAGTCGGGTTTTTAGAAGATTGTTAGTGCATCAAATGACTTATGTGCAATCGAAGAGTCAAAGAATTTTGAAGAAATATATGTCGATGAACTCGCGGGCTCTCTTGAAATGCATGAACAACGGAAGAAGAAAAACAAACAAGTGGTCTTAGAAGAAGCCTTACAAACAAAGATAATCGTTAAGGAGGATAAGGTGTTGTATGCGCAACACAACCAAAGAAGAGGACGTGGTCATGGAGGTCACGGTTCCGATCACGGAAGTGGTTGTATTTGTGAAAATAAAAATGAAGAGAGAGGACAAACGAGCTAACAAAATTGACATAGACGAGGCTGTAGTCATGGAAGAGGATCGATCAAAGCGTCCAAATGTCGAATGTTACTATTGCGGCAAATATAGACACTATGCAAATAATTGCTACTCCAAAAAGAAAGTGGAAGAAAATGTGAATCTAGTCACATAAGGTGAGAACAAATAAATGACGTTCTCATGATAGCCGATGAAGGCACTACTCCGAATAGCGACATGGTGTGGTACCTCGATATCGGAGCAATCAATCATATGTGTGGGCACAAACATCTTTTTGTTGATATGCAAGAAATATGAGAAGTACATGTGTCTTTTGGAGATGCATCAAAGGTCCAAGTCAAAGACAAAAAAAATAATTTTTTTTTCAAAAAGATAAAAAAATTGTACTATGGAGGATGTCTACTATGTACAAAATTTAAGAGTAATATTCTTAGCATAGGACAATTATTGGATAAATGATGTTCAGTTTTTATGAAAGATCGGATGTTGCACTTGAAGGATAAACATGACCGAATTATACAAAGGTCATGTCATGAATTTCTCATGGATTGATCGTCTTCACCATCGAGGTATGCATACAATTTAATTGTTAAGTTGTCATTAATGTTAATGTGTTTTATGAAATAATTTTTTTAAAAAAATTAGTAGGCTCGCATTTGTGGAATGACAAATATTTATTATCATGTAAACTCATCATCGAGTAATTGATTAACGGTATCCATTTAAAAAGTTTTTATTATTAATTTGTATCGATATGGATGTATACTATGCACAATTTTTTTTGTTTCCTTCCGATGATGATGACATTTAAGAAATTTTATCTAGTAATCTCACATTTTTAATTTGTTACAGATCTGCACAAGTATCCACATCTTTACCTTGATCTAAAAAAATTAAAATGTCGGATGTTTGGAAACATTTTGAATTATAGGAAATGAAAATAGGTAGAAAATTAAAAAAAATATGGCCCAATGCAAATATTGTACAAATCACAATGTCTTCGAATCTACCACTAGCACTTACTATGTTTATTTGCATTACTTCTGACTTATGTAGTGCACCTAATGCACTTCGATATATAGTCGTAATTTTTCATTTCATTGATGATAAGGAAACTTAGTGAAAGAATATTATGATTTCGTAGTTGTGAATATCTTCATAGTAGTATTATTTTTTATCGATACATTGTGGCTATTTACAAGAATATAATATTAGACATAGAATTTTTAGTATTACTTTAGATAATGCTTCGACTATCGATGTATGTGTTTATCAATTTAAAAGATTATTTTAATTTGATAGTTATCAATCTTCGTTTTTTCATATGTGTGGTGTTTGTCATATTTTAAATTTAATTTTAAAGATGACATGCAATTATTTCACTGCATATTGACGCAATTAGAATTGTAATTTCTTTTAATACTTCTTCTAACACTAGACAACAAGAGTATAAAAATTTTTGCAAAGTGATTAATCTCCAACCTAGAAAATTAAAAACAGATGTATCAACAAGGTAGAATTATACTTATTTAATATTAGAAAATACTAAACTGTATTGAAATATTATTTGTGATTTTATTAGTAAAAAAATACAAGGTTCTGGATAATTGTAGTTGTGTTATGACTAATTTATTACTTGATTTTTAAAACTATTTTTTGAAGTTACTAAAGAGAGTTTGAGAATTTATTGTCCAACTACGCATTTTGTTCTTCATTGTTTTGTAAACTTAACGGGTACTTTCGATAGTTATAAAAAATTAAATGAATTTTTTAAAATAGTTTATAAAATAAAAATGAAATTTAAAAAATATTGGCTTGACATACCTAGCATTATTTCATTTACTTGCATTATGCATCCTAGATATAAAATAAAATATTATAAATTGATGTTTGATACAATTTCTATTAAGTATAGTTTCTGTAGTTACTGAAACTTAATTAAAAAATGAGCATTCTAATTTGTTTGTTTCTTACCAATTTAAAAATTGTGCTACTCGTTTATTTTCTTCGTTTCACTTCGCTTCTAGCTCTATTAGTGGTTTCAGTATTGGATAACCACTCAATTCTATGAATACAATTAATTAAAAATTGATAGCGACGTTCATTCTTATGGTTGCGATAAGAATATACTTGATATTTATTTAGACACTCGTTATCAATCATCGGGTTGATGCATTTTGTATTTTGGGTTGCTAAAAAAATAATGCGGTGGTATATCTTATTATTTCTAAAATGACACGTGATTAACTAACACCTCATATTTTCACTCTAGCTTTCGAGTCTGCTTTTAGTGTAGGTAGATGCATATATGACAATCAATGAAAAAGTCTTGCATCATATCTCTTGAGGGCACTTATATGCATAAAGGACTGGAACGATGTCATTACGAGAACCAACAACGAAAGAATACTTTAATGAAGGAATTCAAAAACTTAAAATTCAAAAACTATTAATTTTTTATGTTCTAAACTCTAATTTTATATAATTTTTTGATATTTTGTACGTGATTGACAATTAAATGAGTGTCGATAACTTGATAATCAAATAATTGTCTTTACCATTTATGGAATATGAATTTTACTTTGAACAAATTTATTATAAGGATCAAACAAATTACATAAAAATTCCAACAATAAGATTCAATTTGTACGTGGTTCCAACCTTAAAAAAAGTATAAGATTACAAGATAAAAAATATCAATAAGTTACATCCATCAAACAAACATAGTAAGAAAACCTATTTCTCAACAATCGCTTCCAAGTTTTATGTACCAAAGCATGCAAATTTACGCAACACACAAACCAAATCTGATCATTTTATTTAGGATAATTTGCAGCTGAATTCGATACTTTAACATGTACGATCGGAACAGAATCCCACCATTCTTTCCATCGTCGATCTCCTTTGTCGTTCTTCATATACTTTCCGAGTCTAGAACTTGCGGCAAAACCGTACAACACAATTGCCGTAATGATGAATTTTGTAGGAACAACTGCCAACACAATCGCTGTCCCAACTAAAGCCGTCATCACCATATTCGAGTGCTACAACAAGACAGTAGCATCACTAAATTAGCAGCTCTCAAACACCAAATAATACTAGCGTTTGAATTCAAACTTATAATACACATACCGGATGTAACGGATAGCTGATTGGAACATTTTAGCGTAGAAAAATAATATAATACGCATATTGTTCACCTTGGGGGTTCTTGATACAAAAAGTGACCACATTTTGAGAATTGCTTCATTAGCCGTCTGAACCATCTGGTGCAGGCTCTGCAGTCCCTGTTGAGCCGACACTATGCTCTCCATTGTTGTTTGCTCAGAAGCTGTATTAACGACTATTTCTTTGCATTTCTCACCTACCCTCTCGCGTCTCGCCTGAACCATCTTCGCCACTACCCACAGCAGCAGGGCCGATATTGCCTTGCCCACCCATTCCCTGAAAAACAAAACATTGCTCACCACTCGTTTGATTATATTCCTCACTGAGAAAAGAAGACTCGCCAAGCCATAAACTCGTTTTCTTTTTGCCGGGTAGAACTGTTTCTTTTCAATTGTATATCATTATAACGAAACCATAAAATCGTTATTTTTGGTTGGGTAAAGCTGCTTTTTAGTTGTATGTGATTCTCTGAAAACAAACATTGCCCACCAGATGTTCGAATATATTCCTCAATGAGAAAAGAAGATTTATAATCCTTTTCTTCGGTCGGCTAAAGCTGTTTTTTTCACTTGTATATGATTATAATGAAGCTATAAACTCCATTATTTGGTTGGGTAAAGCTGTTTTTTTTTACTTGTATATGATTGCAACAGCTGCTGATATGAAAGCAAGAGTGATCGCAGGTTTCTCCCAGGAGCTGACTTGCTTCAGCTTCAGCTGCACCTCTCTCTTGATTGGCTTCAGCAGCTCCTGTGAAACTCCATCAAGTGAAAATTAATGGATAAGTGTTTAAATTTGGTAAAATTTAATAATTTTTACCATTAAAATGATTGCACTTTCAGTGATTCCTTCCTCTTTCAATGCATCAGTAGTAGCTTTGGCCATGGACATTTCTCTGTCTTCTTCCCTAGCTTGATTAACTGCAGCTTCTAAAGATCTCAGTACCTCTCTCCTTGCACATTCCTTGATTTCTTCTTCCTTGCAGGGGATTTGGCCTGTGTTCATGCATCTCAAGACAGAGCTAGCGCTGCATGGATGTCGGCTGTTCGTCTTTGTTAAACTCTCGGCCAACTCTTCGAGTATGTAATTGCCCTTCGGCACCTCATCACAGAGCGCAAAAATCAGGAACTTGGTTGGAAGGGGTGGCGATATTCTCATAAGTTCTCTTGCCGCATGCAGCCTTACGATTCCTAATATCGTCCGCGCATGCATTTCCCATGCTTGGGTCGGACTTTCGATATTGAATTTCAACAAGAAGCAGTGCAGCAGCATGATCTCCTTCGTGAGTGCAAGCCAGTGATCGCGTCTCGTGGAACTTGTTATCTCCGGAAACTCGAGTATGAATTCCTCCAATCTAGAAAAATACATTTGCATTGATCTCGAGAGTCGTTTTTTAATGATTGAAAGATGTATCAAACAATGCTCGAAAACGATAAAGAGGGAATTCTAACAATTCAGGGGACTTGTAAACGATGGCCTTGTCAAACAAGGGTGCTCCCCAAGGGCCAGTGGCGGCTGGTTTCACTGTGTGCTCGGTGTTCTTCGACAGATCTATTTTTATTGCATCTTCATACGCTACAACACCCGACGCCTCAAAATATAATGCGTAATTAGTTAAAGTAAGCCGTCCTGAATTGAAAATTGAACATGAGTACATTATTTCTTGGTTTGATCAATCCATGAAGATGGTAAAAAAAACTTACGTACCTGGCCAACTGGTTGCTCCAATGTGACGAACAACCCTCATCGTGGTCGAGGTTCCTTCGACATGCAATATAAACTCGTCATCCGCTAGGACCACACCTTTAGGAATCGTTTGGTCTCGTAAACGTTCAAGGCATCTATGAAGAAATTCCAAAAAAAAAAGATTTAATTGAGCTGTCACGCCTTTCGCTAAATGCGGCTGAGAGGCTAACATTGCATTTTTTTTTTGGTTTTCACGCTAATCTTACGTTATAGTATGTCATATATGTGTAATTTATTCGTAAATCGTTCTGTAGAGGAAAGAATGACAGATAAGATTGGAGAGAGAAGATACTTGTCGATTTCTTTGAGAAATTTATCGTAGGCCGGAAAATGGAGGCGGCGGGAGGTGGGTGCCGTCAAAATTTCGAAGGTAAATCCGCCGTTAACGATGTCTGCGATCAACGGACACAGTCTTCCCAACCACACGAATGCATCTTCTCCTACGTCTGCTTCGTTGTCTACCTGCAACTCTCACTATTATGAATTCTAAAAACTGTTTTCAGAATCGTTTTCTGAGAAGCTGCTTACAAGTAATGGCATTAGATCTGAATAGAAAAGGGAAATCTCATCATGCTCTGGAGCTACTTTTGCCGGCGGCTGTTTTACATCTTCCTTTTCTTTGGCTGCACTCTCCTGCAAAATTAAAATAAGAAAAATGAAAGGACAGTGTTTAATCAAACTGGATAGTTTTCAGTTCTTGCTAAGACCTTTGCGAAATTAAAATTAAAAAAAAAAAAAAAAGCGCTGTGTTTAATCAAACTTGGTAGCTTTCTGTTCTTTCCAAGACCTTTGATATTCAAGCAACTGGAATAAAAAAGCTTAAATTAATCAAATTAAAATAAATTATCTGCTAGTTTCCATAGCCTTTTCAGGGTCTGACCAGAAAGGAATAGTCGTCTTCTTCGGCAAGAGAAGGGAGCTCCCAGGCGATCATCATATCGAACGAGAAGCGGCTAAACAATCCATTTTTTATTTCGTTTTGAAGGTTCACACAGATAAAAGCCATGGCCTTTTCACAGCATGCTTCCACAAGCTTCCTGGTATGGCTTTTTGTTTCTTCTTTCGAGTTTCCTTCAAACTCTTTAACCAGTTCCTCCACTGAAGTCCCCAGTTTTCTGCACAAAAATCAAATCATACAAACCCTAATCTCTCTCTAGAGAGAGTTTTAAGCTTTTAACCAAACTGATTATCTTCTTTCTTCTGGGTCTTCCTGGTTTTCATTTATGGATATATAATCACATTTGAAAGCCTTCATATCTCGCTTCATGTATTCTTCTTTTTCATCATTTTTATTTTTTCTGAACAGGTCTCCGTAGGTTTAATGGAGCTAGTTTGGATATAACTGAAACCCTAAGTCTATTCTCTCTCCTTCGTCTTCTTCATTACTCTCGTTTTATTTTTCAGGAAATTTACAGAGAGAGAGCTTACAGAGCACATCTGTTGATGACGTCAATGGCTGCAGAAGAGAGATGCTTGAGGGTCGGAGAGGATGTAGGCATGGCGAAGGAGAATTGTGCAGAGAAAGGCGAAGAGAGATAGGATTAATAGGAAAGAGATGAAACGTGGAAGATGGAAGAGCCGCCACGTTCCGACGACCGTTAAACAGATGGTGGCAGATAGAGAGAGAAGCTCCATGCAAAGCTCCATGGATGTTGCAGAAGACAGCCCAAACTGGGACCGGACCGATTGTTTCGGTGCTGAAATCTTCACTCCCACACCCACGACCCTGACCGAATATAAGGAGTCGGTTGATTAGGTCCTCAAAGTATTTTGTTTTTAAGAATAATTATAGGATAAATATCAATTTACTCCAAAATTACACTAAGATCTTTTTAACTAACTCCATATGATATCGAGACATTTGATCCAACACTGCAAATTATGATGAATCCTGCACACGTGAAGATGGTCCTTGCATACTAGACCATGATGGAGCCCCCATGTCATCGACATGCACAACCTCTTCTTCCATATTGTTAAGTCTTTAAAAAGACTTAATTATGTCTATCAAAGTTATGAAAATTGTTAGACTTTAAGTAATGAATTGATGGGTTTTATGCTGGAAGCTGTATTTGGTGCTGCAGCTCACGCTACAGTACAGAATCAGCGGGCAACAATGAAATTATGTTAATTTCAGTAATTCTGAGAATATTTTGATCTCCCTGATTGGTTACCTATTTTGCAGGGATTATGCTGGATAAAGATGGAAAACAATGAAGTAAAAAGAGATAAGATTAAAATCTGGAGAGTCTAACCGATTGGAGAGAGAAGCTAGCTGCTACAATTTTAAATAGAGGAGCACGATTCAGATCTGCAGAAAAAGGGGAGATAGACGAAAGACAGAAGAAAACGCAGCCACGCCGTGCGAATTGAAACGGAAACCGGAGCCGATTCAAGAACTTGCGGGACGCCACCGGGGTTTTGAAGAAAGCGACGGTGAATCCGTTTATATCTTTTTAGCGTGCTGCAATTATGTTTACCGAACATCTTTGTATTGTTTTTAATTCAAACATGAGCTAAGTTTTTATTAGGTTAGATTTGGGAAGTATCTGTTTACGATTTCTCGATTTTTAGCATTTGATTAATTTAACTAGATCTTAAATTTTTATCATGTATAATCTGGACGCCACAGTTGTAACGAAATTAGTGAGATCTAAAACGCCATTAGAAATCACATAGAAATTGGTTAAATTACTCGGGTTGTTAATATTTGTTTTGAATTTTAACAAAATCGTTTTTGTTTAACTTAAACGATAGCTCGAGGGTAAATGTTTAGGATCTGCAATTAAAGTGTTTGGATCTCATTGTTCTTGCCATAAGATTGGAAGAATGTGAGAGAAAAACCGAATCGATAGGCGAAACCAGCCATCGATTATTTCGAATTCCTTTCCGTCAAACGTGCTGCAGTCGGCGCTGCAGCACAGGCTTACAGCCGTGAATGAATAAATGGAGAAACCCGAATCTAACCTTTTTTTTACTGAAGTTTGACTATCTTCCCTTATTTATTTTAATTACATTTTTATCCAGATAAATCATCAAACTATTTTTATCAATTTTATATAACTATTTTACATTGCATTTTGGAAAATATTAGATTTCATTATCCTCGTGGGATCGATAATCTTTTATATTACTTGACTGTGTACTTGCGGTTTTTAACGACACATTTGCACCCAACAAGTTTTTGGCGCCGTTGCCGGGATTAACGGAATTTAAATTTTCTGAATTTTTATGAAATAGTAAAAAACAAATTAAAAAAAATTAAAAACTTTAAAAATAAAAAGATATTACTTCTCTTTTTCTTTTGCAGGTTGATGCAACAAGGAGGAACATGAGACATCGTTCCTTACGACCCAGAAATCGAAAGAACCTTCAGGCAAAGGAGAAGACGCGCTCGAAATGCAGTACTGCAGATGGAGCTCGACGCACCCAATGGAGCAGAGCACGAACTAGAACCTGTACAGCACGTCAGACCAGAACGTCCATTGAGAGATTACGGCATTCCGAATCTGGACGGATTACACGCTGAAATTGTATATCCAGAAACAAATCAAATCAAATGCGAGCTCAAACTGATAATGTTCCAGATGTTACAAACAATTGGCACTTTCAGCGGAATGTCAACTGAGGATCTAAATGCACACCTTGTAGATTTTTCTCGGCTGTGCGACACATTTGCAGAAGCTACAGCACACGGTGAAATTTTGAGGATGAAACTGTTTCCTTACTCGCTGCGCGACCGAGCAAAAGCGTGGCTCAACTCAATCTCGCGTAATTCACTAAACTCGTGGGAAGATCTTGCAAAAAAATTTCTGATCAAATACTTCCCTCCAGTCAAGAACGCAAAAATGCGAGGAGAAATTATGACCTTCAAACAAAATGATTTGGAATCTTTTTTTGAAGCTTGGGAAAGATTCAAGGAACTTATAAGGCAGTTCCCGAATCATGGACTATCACCTTGGATCCAACTCGAAATATTTTATAACAGACTGAATTTGCACACAAGAGCCATTCTCGACGCATCTGCAAATGGAGCGATTTTATCAAAAACATATACGGAAGCATCTGAACTTCTGGAAAATATCGCAACTAACAACTGCCAGTGGCCTACGAATGACAGAGGATCCGTGCCGAGGCGAGTTGCTGGATTTTTTGAGTTAGATTCAATGACTGCGCTCACAGCACAGATGGCGTCGCTGACCAATGCGATAAAAGGAATGAATCTGCCAAAGGAAGCACCACAACAGACGCTACAACAACAAGTATGAGCATCACTTGTTCTTTTTGCGGAGAAAGCCATGTATATGACAACTGCCCAGGAAATCCAGAATCAGTAAATTTTGTTGGGAATAACCGAAGCAACTGGTACAATCCCGGATGGAAGCCAGGAAACAGATTTACTTGGAACCAACAGAAACCCCGTACGAATAACCAGGGATTTCAACAACCTCAGCCTTGAAATAATCAAGCAGCAAATTTTCAGCAACCCTGTCAATCTCATTTGGAATCTACAAAATCCATGGAGAAACATTTAGCCGAGTACATGGGTAAAAGCAATAATGCAGTTCAAGGGTTATCAACTACAATTCAAGGTTTATCTACACTAATTCAGAATCAAATAGCGTCACAACGTAACCTTGAAGTGCAAGTTGGACTGATTGCCCAAGCACTGAATAATAGACAGAATGAAATTTTACCGAGCAACAAGGAGGTACCAAGACGAGAAGGCAAGGAACATTGTAAATCAATAACGCTAAGGAATGGGCGAGAGGTTGAGACTGTCAAGGACCCAAAATCAATTGATAAAGAGCGGTTGAAAGAAGTAGATGCAGAACAGGTCCCTACAGAAGAAGCACAGAATACAGCTTTAAATTGTGCTACTTCCAGAGAAGAAATTTTAAATGGTGCTGCATCCAGTGCTGCAGCGCAGAAGCCACAGCACACACTTGTTATTTCGCATGAAAGATCACCACCACCATTTCCGCAAAGGCTTAAGAAGCAGTACGAAGATAAGCAATTTCAAAAATTCCTGGATGTGTTGAAGCAATTGCATAGAAATATTCCTTTGATTGAAGCAATAGAGCAAATGTCGAGGTATGCCAAGTTTATGAAGGATATTCTATCACGAAAAGAAGAGTGGGAGAATTCGAAACCGTAGCCATGACGGAAGAATGCAGCTATTTTTTGCAAAATAAAATCCCACCGAAGTTGAAGGATTCGAGAAGTTTCACTATCCCGTGCACTATCGAAAATCACGATTTGGGAGAAGCACTTTGTGATCTCGGGGCGAGTATTAACTTGATGTCATTATCTATTTTTAGGAAGCTGAACATTGGCCCTGCAAGACCCACGTCAGTAACTCTACAGATGGCGGACAAGTCAATAGCTTACCTAGAAGGAAAAATAGAAGATGTTTTCGTAAAAGTCGACAAGCTGATTTTTACGGCCGATTTCATCATTATTTACTGCGAAGTTGATAGGTATATGCCGATCATTTTGGGGAGACCGTTCTTAGCTACTGGGCGAGCATTGATTGATGTTGAAAAAGGGGAACTTACAATGAGGGTGAACGGAGAAAAGGTAAAGTTTAATGTGCTGAAGCAATGGCGTTTCTCGATGAAGAAGAAGAAGAATGTTATAATATTATAGAAGATTGCTGCTCTATAACGTTTGAAAATTCAGATAGTGAAGAAGAAGCTAAAGAAGAGACTGAAGCAGAAAAACATCAAGTATCAAAGGTGTGGATAAAACCAAAATTTGAATTTCTGGAAAGAGAAAACACTGGAGAAAGGTTACTGAAAAATTTTGTAGAAGAGCCGCTGCAGCTTGAGCTGAAGCTGCTGCCGCAGCACTTAAAATATGCATTTCTAGGAAAAAAAAATACGCTGCCAGTAATTATATCTTCTGGACTGGACAAGGAACAGGAAACTGCGCTGATAGCTGTGCTGCAGAAACTCAAGGGCGCAATTGGTTGGTCGATAGCTGACATTAAGGGAATAAGCCCGAGTATCTGTATGCACAAAATTCTTATGGAGGAAAACCTCAAACCATCAATTGAACATCAAAGACAACTTAACCCGGCTATGAAGGAAGTAGTTAAAAAAGAGATTATCAAGCTGTTAGATGCGTTGATTATTTATCCAATTTCCGACAGCTCATGGGTTAGTCCTATACATTGCGTTCCAAAGAAAGGCGGCACTACAGTGGTTACCAACGAAAACAAAGAATTGATACCGACAAGAACCGTTACAGGATGAAGAGTGTGCATCGATTACAGAAAGCTAAATAAAATGACACGCAATGATCATTTCCCGCTGCCATTTATTGATCAAATGTTGGATCGGTTAGCAGGGAATGAGTTCTACTGTTTTCTTGATGGTTACTCGGGATATAATCAAATCTCTATTTCACCCGAAGATCAAGAAAAGAATACCTTCACCTGCCCGTACGGAACTTTCGCGTTTCGAAGAATGCCCTTCGGATTATGCAATGCTCCAGCCACTTTTCAACGATGCATGATGTCAATTTTTTCAGATATGGTGGAGCATGTTATGGAGATTTTCATGGACGACTTCTTGGTAATGGATAACTCCTTTCAAGACTGTTTAAATAATTTAGAAGTGGTTCTCAAACATTGCTTAGAAACAGATCTTGTGCTGAATTGGGAGAAGTGTCACTTTATGGTTACCGAGGGTATTGTTCTTGGCCATCGGGTTTCGAAAGAAGGAATTGAAGTTGATAAAGCGAAAATCAAAATTATCAAAAAATTGCCCCCACCAACGAATGTAAAAGGTATAAGAAGTTTTCTAGGACATAGTGGTTTTTACCGACGATTCATAAAAGACTTTTCTAAGATCACGAACCACTACGCTCTCTGCTAGAAAACAATAAGGCATTTGTATTTGATGAAGCATGCCTCATAGCATTCACGGAGTTAAAGAAGAGGTTGCTTTCAGCGCCTATTATTGTAGCACCGGATTGGACTTTACCATTCGAACTGATGTGCGATGCCAGCAACTATGCTGTGGGCGCAGTTCTGGGGCAGAGAAAAAACAAAATTTTTTGTTCGATCTACTATGCAAGCAAAACGTTATCGGAAGCTCAAGTCAATTATACGACTACGGAAAAAGAGTTGCTAGCAGTGGTCTTTGCTTTTGAAAAATTCTGACAATATCTTGTCGGGACCAAGGTTATAGTTTACACGGATCACTCGGCTATAAAATATTTAGTCACAAAGAAGGATGCCAAACCAAGATAGATTCGGTGGGTCCTTTTACTGCAAGAATTCGATATTGAAATCCGAGATAAAAAGGGTACGGAAAATCAAGTTGCTGACCATTTATCAAGGCTAGAAACTGAAAAAGAATTGAATGACAGCATACCGATCCTAGAGAATTTTCCAGATGAACAATTGTTTCAAGTTTCTGCAGCTCCATGGTATGCTGATATAGTGAATTTTTTGGTCAGCAAGATTATTCCGTTTGGTTATTCTTATCAACAGCAAAAAAGGTTTTTACATGATGCTCGTAACTATTTCTGGGAGGAGTCATATTTGTTTAAACAGTGTCCGAACCAGATTATAAGAACGTGTATTCCAGAAGATGAATTTTCATCTGTGCTGCAGCATTGCCGTACAGCACCATACGGAGGACACTACGGAGGAATAAGAACAACATCAAAGGTTTTGCAATCAGGTTTGTACTGGTCTACACTGTTCAAGGATGCTAATAAATTTGTTAAAACGTGTGATAAGTGCCAACGGAGCGGAAACATATCAAGAAAACACGAGATGTCACTAACAAATATTTTAGAAGTCGAGCTTTTCGATGTTTGGGGAATCGATTTCATGGGACCATTCCCCTCATCGTTCGGAAATCAATATATTTTATTGGCAGTTGATTACGTCTCAAAATGGGTAGAAGCAGTGCCATTACAGAAAAATGATGCCAAAAGTGTTACGGGTTTTCTACATCGAAATATTTTCACTCGATTAGGTACTCCAAAAGCAATTATAAGCGATGGTGAAAGTCAATTTTGCAATAGACAGTTTCAGAGCTTATTAGCTAAATATGGTGTAAAGTATAAAGTGACTACAGCTTACCATCCTCAAGCAAATGGACAAGATGAGGTGTCAAATCGAGAGATTAAAAAGATTCTGGAAAAGGTAGTCAACCCTAGAAGGAAAGATTGGGCATCTAAGCTGCCAGATGCGCTGTGGGCATACCATACAGCATACAAAACACCGATTGAAGTATCTCCTTTCAGACTGGTTTTCGGGAAGGCATGTCATCTCCCAGTCGAGCTAATTCACAAGGCTCACTGGGTTGTTGCAAATTTAAATTTAGATGCTGATGCTGTTGGAGAGAAAAAGATGCTTCAATTAAATGAGATGAACGAATTTCGATTAAATGCTTACGAGAATGTTGCAGTCTACGAGGAGAAAGTAAAAAAATGACACGACAAAAATATTCAGGAGAGAACATTCAAGATTGGACAGAAAGTACTGGTTTATGACTCAAGATTAAAACTTTTTTCCTGGGAAGCTAAAATCAAGATGGTGAGGACCATTCTTGATATCGAATGTCACGACCTTTGGAGTGATTGAACTTTTCAACGAAGCAACCGGAAAATATTTCAAAGTCAATGTACAAAGAGTAAAACACTTTCTGGAAAATACAGCAGGCGAAGAGAAAAATTCGTCTGTGCTGTTAAACGACGCTTCATAGCGCGCTGCAGTGAAGAGTCGGGCCGTCGACTTTAAAACAAGCGCTTAAGGGAGGCAACCCTCGGTGATTTTAAATTTTTAAGTCAATTTTACTGTTGCTGAGTCTATTTAAGGTATTAGAGTTAAGTTAGATTTTTTTTTATCTCTTTCCAATTCTCCTATCTATTTTCGCTCCTATTCTCCCGAGATTTCCTCTCATATTGCAGATTTATCTCCTTCGTCGCTGCGACCTCCTTCCTTATAGCAGAGCAGACCCGACAGTCATGGCTTCAACATCTTCGAACATTGCGACTGTGGAAGACTGAAGTTAGGGTTACAGACGATACACAATCAACGAAGAGAAACAGCGAAGAGGAGAATTAGAGATGACCGAAAAAGGGAAACAGAAGGTGCGAGTTCAAAAAAAAGAAAGGGAGGTCCGCCCGATTACAACAAAATCGCAGAAAGTATTGCGACATTGGGTTCGAACTGTTGCTCCCCAAAACTCGAACACGGCTACAGCACCACACCTAATAGACGATGACTCCAGTGACGAAGAAGAAATACCATTGATTCAGACAAAAAAGGGAAAGACAGGATCGAGTTCATCGGAGCCCACATCACCACAACCCGAGATTGCCGACATTCTGCTCGGGATGAAGCAAACTCCCACCAAATCACAAAGGTTAGGATTTTTGAAAGAACTTACATTAGGCGCTCCAAAGAAACCCCCTGCTTAATACCTATTCCAGAAGACGAAAATGGAGAACAAACTCCACAGCAGCCACCACAGCACCAGAACATGGAGGATCAGCCACATCCTGCTGCCTCCCAGAATCAGCAAGCTTCGGAAAAGGTTAATTCGGTAAGGTCAGATGACACAAACTTATCTTCAGGTACCCAGAAAAGAAGACTAAAGATGTCTACAAGAAAGATAAAAATAAAGCAGAAGGCATCCAAGTTTGTCTCTGAAGAAGCCGAGCAACGATTTGCGCAAGTCAACAAAAGGTCGCTTGCTGTGGAAAAAGGTTTTGAGCAAATGGATGGTAAATTTTCTCACTTTCCTACATACATTACTAGCGTTATATCAAGTAGGGGATGAGAAAAATTTTGTGCAAAACCGGATGACCCGATTGGAACTTTAGTCCGAGAGTTTTATACAAATTTTGATGAGAATGACCCCGAATTTGTATATGTTAGAGGAAAAATAGTAAATTTCATGCCCGATATTATCAACAAATATTATGAAATCCCGGATATTCGGGATGAGTACACAGAGATGTTGGTAGATGATTCGGCCACCTTCCTTCAAGAAGTACTGCTGCATGTTGCTGAACCAAGGACCACATGGGATATATCAAAGGCCAGAGCCTATTCCATACCGAGAGTAAGTTTGAATTCAAAAGCAAAGGTATGGTATCACTTCAGCAAATATAAACTATCACCATCGTCTCATGGTCAGCATGCAACTAAAGAGAGAGTCATTATGTTATACTGCTTGATAACTGGAAAAAAAACATTGATGTGGGCTTAATAATTTTTAATGCTCTCTGTGCAATTGCGATGAAATGCAGCAGTCAATTATTGTTTCCTTCTCTTGTTTCGGATTTATGTTTAGTTGCAGGAGTGCAGGTTTCAGAACAGAACGAAAAGGTAAATACAACAGGGTTTATAACCTCATTAACGATGTCCCGAATTACTCAAGAGGAAATTCAAAATCTGTCTGCCACCGCCAAGAAATATGCTTCACAGTCTGCCACTGCATCTTCCGCTGCAGCCCACTCTACAGCGCAGAGCCTTCAGCTCATGGAATCTAGACTCAATATGCTTGAGGTACAACTTCAATGCCTTACTGATAATTTAGATTCCTATTTCTCTTATGCTGCAGCGAGGGACACAACACTGTTTGAAGCATTGAAGCACAACCCGAAAAACTCCAAGATTCAATTTCCAGCCTTTTCAAAATTTTTCGGCAGTCCCACAACGCCTCATTCAGATGATGAGGCACAACACTAAAAGCCAGGGGAGTAATTTTTACTGGTGTTTTAACTGTTTTACTTTTTCTTTGTCAACATTGGGGACAATGTCTGATTTGAGTTTGGGGAGGGTAGTTAAACATTAGTAAAAAAACGAAGAAAAAAGAGTCAGTGAAGAGTATGAGATGTTTCCAACTTTGTCTAGGATTTTTGAATTTTAGCAATTTAGATTATCAAAAACCAAATCGTTTGTAATCTCCCAAGAAACAAGTTAGGATATCCCGACTATTTCTTTGTCACACAAACCTCCTCAAAAGCTATTAATGTTGAAAGCAAGATATTTACGTCGGGTATGTATTATTTGGAAACTCTATCTTAGATGATGAGAAGACAAGTGTAAGCGAGAAAATTTAACGTAATATTATGCCAATATTAAAGTTCAATGGTGGAATTTTATACAAAAAAAAAAAAATAGAGCAATCACTCTATGAAAAAAAGTTCTATGTCCCACCAAAACTCAAATAAAATGGGGGACCAAAAAAATGGTGTTCTTCTTGGAGGGAGTATTTGCTGAGTAACTCGGGGGGCCGGTACCCATACGTGCTTTCAAGTAAAAAGGCGGTATAACCAAAGAGAAGGCACCAATAAAATGCTTCACTTGTAAGTTATTATTGGCCTGTTTTATTTTGGATAATCTTTATTATGTTTGAAATTTCTGATTCGAAAGAGAATATGAAAGAATTTATGCATGTTGCGATGTTTCTAATTGCTCGATATATTAATTCGTTTGAGGCGGCACACACACATTATTGAAAGAAATTGAAGGATTGAATGATCTGAATTGAGGGAGATTCTAGATGATTTGGTGGTTGATAAACTTTATTGCTTTAATTTGGAATGATATAGGCAATGGTCGGAAATATGTTATCTTTTTGTTGACTAGTTTTACTTTGTTTTCTTTTTGCTTTACATTACTCGATGGCGAGCAATTGATTAAGTTTGGCGATGTTGTTAAGTCTTTAAAAAGACTTAATTATGTCTATCAAAGTTATGAAAATTGTTAGACTTTAAGTAATGAATTGAGGGATTTTATACTAGAAGCTGTATTTGGTGCTGCAGCTCACGCTACAGCACAGAATCAGCGGACAGTAATGAAATTATGTTAATTTCAATAATTCTGAGAATATTTTGATCTACCCGATTGGTTACCTATTTTGCAGGAATTATGCTAGATAAAGATGGAAAGCAATGAAGTAAAAAGAGATAAGATTAAAATCTGGAGAGTCTAACCGATTGGAGAGAGAAGCTAGCTGCCACAATTTTAAAGACAGGAGCACGATTCAGATCTACAGAAAAATGGGAGATAGACGAAAGACAGAAGAAAACGCAGCCACGCCGTGCGAATTGAAATGGAAACCGGAGCTGATTCAAGAACTTGCGGGACGCCACCGGGGTTTTGAAGAAAGCCATAAAATTATGTTTGTCGGTAGAACATTAAATAAGTAGAATTTCACCTTGTTGATACATCCATTTTTAATTTTCTAAGTCGAAGATTAACTGCTTTACAAAATTCTTTATATTCTTGTTTTTAGGTGTTAGATGAAGTAATATAAGAAATCCTACTTCTAATTACATCAATATGTAGTGAAATAAATTACATGTCATCTTTAAAAATTAAATTTAAAATATGACAAACGCATCACATATGAAAAAAATTAATATTGACAACTATCATATTGAAATAATCTTTTAAATTAATAAATACAAACATTGTTAGAAGAAACATTATTTAAAGTAATACTAAAAATTTTATCTCTATTATTATATTCTTTTAAAATAGTCACAATGTATTGATAAATAGTGATACCACTATGATGATATTCACAACTACAAAATTTTAATATTCTTTTATCAAGCTATAACTTATCATCAATGAACTACAAAGTTACGACTATATATCAAGTGCATTAGGTGCACTAACAAAATTAGAAGTAATACAAATAGACGTAATAAGCATATATAAGAATAAAGCAATTAATTCATTTTTCACACTACTGTATTTTTTAATGATGTCACATCGTAATGTACTACGAAGAATTCGTCTAAAATTAGAGTTAATATATTTTGTTATAAATTATTCATGGATTGTGCTACATATTTTGCAGCATCTTCTCGTAATTTTTCATGTGAATCCAAATTTTTTTTACTACCACTAGCACTTAATTGTAGTTTCGTACGATCTCTCGTTTCCTCATGGGAGTAATATTTTTTGTAATGTCTTTCAATAGTGCTAGTAGTTGATTCATCCGCATAGTATTTTGCACAATATTTGCATTGGGCCATATTTTCTAATTTTTTTCCTATTTTTATTTTCTTTATTTCAAAAGTTTTTTGAAGCATGGGATGCTTGTGCAGATATGTGCCCAATTAAAAATGCAGGATCACTAATTTTAATTTGTTAAATGTCATCATCATCGTAAAGAAATGAATCAATTTGTATGTAGTCTACATCTGTATCGATACAATTTAATAAAAAAAAATTTAATTGATATCATTAACCAATTACTCGATGATGACTTGTACGTGATAATAAATATTTGGGATTCCACAGATACGAATCCTGTCAAATATTTAAAAAAAAAAAATTAATTCATAAAATACATTAATATTAACGAAAACGTAACAAATTAATTATATGCATACTTCGAAGCATAACTTCTTATTACTTTGATTAAAATAAAATACACAAGAATAATCACTTAATGAAGTGAGATTGAGAGTGTGAGAGATTGAGAGAATTTGATGTGAAAATTTTGAACCTACTGACTTCAATTTATACGTCTCCAAAATTTAGTCGTTTAACTCTTGGTCTCATTTCCCTTTTGGTTCTAGTGGTAGCTTCGGTATTAGACAACCACTAAATTCTATGGATACAATTAACACATAAATTGATGGCGTTATTCATTCTTATGATATGTAATTTTTTTGTAAAATTTAATTTTTTAATGATATGTACTTTTTTGAATAATGATAAATATCAGTAAAATATTTACATTACATTACTAAGTGTTTAATTATTTGTCAAATTTTTTAATAACATGTTGCAAAATATTTATGAAATTAAATATAAAATAAGGTTATTTACATATATTAGACTCGTTTGACTCGGTTCAAAAAGCTCGACGGACCCGACGAGTTAGATATTTTCTGGCTCGACTTGCTCGAGCGGACTCTATATTTAGTCATGTGTGGGGTTCCTATTTATGGCAAGAGACTCTTTACTTATTTGATGTGAAAATTGATTCATCACATCATCTTTCAGCTAGAATTGTGGATTTGCTGAAGAATTGAAAGTAATCGTATGCCTCTCTCCTCTATTTATCTTCTTGATTGAAGAAGATTAGCATTTGAGCGAGAAATAAAATTTGCTTAAAAGATGAGAGAAATTTCTTGTTGAAATTTGTTAAGAGTAAGATTCTCTTAATCTTACCACTCATTTAGAAAATACATCATCTTATTGAGAGTGAAAGATTTAAAAATGACTTAGTTCCAGGTTGAAAGCAATCTGGTTTTTGATTATTAATGGGTAGAAGTATAACCCGATCTTTCTAATCTAAAGGCTTTAATTACTAAAGCATGTTTAGACCGTTAAAGTTTTACAACAATTTGTTTGTATCATAGCTAAAATTGCCTACGTTTTCATATTTTTGAAAAGTATATGCTTTGAAAAATTTTGATTTTTCAAATATCCGAAAAGTCATCTTTGAAGCAGAAACTTATTCGATTGACTCAAAAACTTCAATACGATGATCCTGCGATTTAAGTTATTAAAAACAGATGACAAAAGGATGGAAAATTGCTGGGTTTTTCATGTTGATTCGCGTGGGGTGGAATGACTCTGCTAGAGATTGAAGATGACTCAACTCACGAGTAGTTTCAGACAATGGTTGAGACTACCCATATTTTGGATGGTTTAGATAATTCAAAACTACGTCATTTTAATGGCATTTTATTATTTTTATGTTATAACTTCAAATCTTAGAATCTAGTATGTTACCACTCTAAAAAGAAGATTTTTGTGCTCCTTATATTAAAATAAATATTACATTAATAAATGAAGAAAAATGATTTTGCTGTTAATCAAACCATAAACATCATTCCCAAGAAAACTAGTGGTTTCACCCTACTGCAAAATTATTCCATTAGATTTTTGAAGTTTTAAATTATATTATTTTTATAAACAAAAATACTATATCTATTTTTATAAACAAAAATACGAAACTGAGTTTATGACTATTTTGTTGATTATAGATTAGCATAGAGTATATAACTTTAGCGGTAATAATTTAATTATTTGTATAGACATAATTTAATATATATGTTCATAAATAATTATTGTTATAATTTAATTTAATTTCATGCTCAACTATGGTAACTAAATTGATTATTTTGAACTCATAGTTTTGTTTTTGTTTCACAGAATAAAATTAAATACAAATTAAAAATCGTAAATAAATTGATGTTTTTGAACTCATATTTTTTTTAAAATGACTTGATTACTAGGAGTGATCGATTTTATGATATTATTCTTAAAAGATAATACAATGGTATTTAAACAACTAATTCAAGTAAAACAATTATTGTTAAATGAATCAATGTAAATATCAGAAGGCTGGTGAGAGTAAAATTTAGTTTTTAATTCTGGACGTAGATGATGTTTGACTTGTAACTAATGATAAATGTTTATTGCATGAGATAAAATAGTTTTTTCTCTGAAAATTTTGACACGAAAGACTTGAGTGATACATCTTATATCATTGCCTTTAAGATTCATTGAGATAGAATCTATCAAACTTTCATATGAAGGGTCATAAGTTCCATGATAACTAATACCTTAAGAACGATCTTGAGAGGGAGCATATGAAGAATATTCCATATGCTTCCATTGTTGGCAGGTTAATGTACGCTCAAGTTTGTACAAGATATGAAATCACATTTGTTGTTAGGATGCTAAGA
Organism: Begonia fuchsioides; assembly: GCA_003255005.1. Taxonomy (NCBI): domain Eukaryota; kingdom Viridiplantae; phylum Streptophyta; class Magnoliopsida; order Cucurbitales; family Begoniaceae; genus Begonia; species Begonia fuchsioides. The sequence continues at coordinate 121,942 of QAOC01015783.1, forward strand.
CAATATCATAATAGTCCATGTAAAGGTTACAAGGACTATTTACAACGAAAGTGATGAGGAACCTTCAACGAAAGTTTGCAATCTAGTACAAACTATTAAGACAATATCATAATAGTTTGTACTAGATTGCTACAACGAAAGTGATGAGGAACCTTCAAGGAACCAAACGTTACATGCAAAACAGATTGATATCTTGGATGTGATTGACTATTCAGATTGAGACTTTACTAGTTGTGCTTGTTCACGTAAATCAACTTCATATTATATTTTTATGTTTGTCGGTAGAGCTATGTCTTGGAGAAGTGTCAAACAAAATATCACTGCTACATCCACTATAGAAGCTAAGTTCATATCATGCTTTGAGGATGCTTCACATGGCGTATGGATGAAGGGGTTTCATTTCAAGGCTTAGAATCGCTGATTCTATTTTTAAGATGTTGAAAATATATTTTAACAAATCAACTGCAGTTTTTATGGCTAAAATAACAAAAGTGATAGTCGAAGTAAGAATATCAACATTAAGTATTTAGCCATAAGAGAACATGTTAAAGATGCTATAGTTGTAATACCCGAAAAGAAAATTGCTTACTTTTAAGATAATTAAAATATTTAAATAAATGTTAAAGATAAAAAAGCTAGGGTTAGAGAAATTAGCATCAAAATGATAGCAAGTAAAATTACACTTTATGCTTAAAGGATATGTCACCTTCACTAGATTTCCTCCTTAATCATTGATATTATTTGCATAAACCTTAGTCCAAGAATATTATTAGATACAAATATGATTTGGTAATTTAAAGTAGAGAAGCAATAAGAAAGTGTCATGTGTCCCTATTTGATTAGTGAATAATTGTGATTAAAGCATAATTAGTGAGTGATTAAGAGGTAATTAAGGTTTACTAATCATGATTAATTATGTTAATCTTAAGAATTAGCTTAGTACTAATCTAGATTAATTAATTAAAGTATGTATGATTAAATGGTGATAATTATAGTATTTTAGCAATTAAAGAGACATATAAGGGCAAAATGGTAAACCTAAAAGGATAAGTTGGACTAAAAGGTAAATTCATCCTAAAATCTATCTGAAAAATGTGAGAAATGGCTGAGGATCAGCCATTTTCGTGGCTG
>QAOC01015783.1:123133-221968 GCA_003255005.1 Begonia fuchsioides
GCAATTGTTAAGTAGTTAAGCTAATGTAACTTACAAAATGTTATTGGAATTGATATTTACTATGATGTGATGAATTGTTATGTTTATGCTACACATGTTAATGATGTGCTTGGTACATCCATATTATGCATGTTCATGGGCATCTCATGCATCATGTTTTCAAGAAAGTTACGAACTATTTACATGCATGAGATTTCATATGAAACAGAATATAAAAATGGTTCATTCGGGTTGAGCTTGAATAACCAACGAAAGACGAAGATAAAAGAAAGAAAGAGAAAGTTACGTAAATGTCATTGGGAAGGGTTTGAGTTGGCTGTCCCCTTAGGTGGACTCAAGTTTGTGGTCTCTCAACCCTTGGAATCGAGTTGGTTGTCCCCTTAGGTGGACTCAAGTTTGTGGTCTCTCGTTCCTTGCCAGAAAGCCCCAATGATAAGGATGTATGGAAATTAAAGTAAAGAAATACTCCAAATGAAAAGAAAAGAAAATGTTTTACAAATTCATATCATGTTTGCATTCATGCATTTTATGCTTTACTTACTGAGCACTAGACTCATAGATGAACTTTGTGGTGTAGGTGATGCTAACGTTTAGTTGACGAAGTGCTCCCATGACCGTGGCTACGTGGCTATTAGAACGATGTTGTCCAAGCAACGAACGTGAGGATTTTTATTTTAATGTATTTTAGAACGATCATGCAATCATGTATTCCTCCAAAAGAAATTTAAATTATAAATGTGTTTCAAAGTCTTCCACTGCTACGTTTTACAAATGCATGATCGTAAACCAAAAAATTTATCATCTTTTATGAAAAGCAAAGTTTACGAAACAGTACGCTACAAGGCGTTACAATAGTGACTATTGAAAATATTAACACTGAATTGATGATAACTGACCCTTTAACTAAAGGATTCTGATTTGAACATTTAAGAATGATGTTGAAAAAGATGGGACTTGGTTCCCCGAAGTTCTTGTGTTGTAAGAACGAATAATAAACTCTTTAGTTAACATTTCTCATTCTGATAAAAATTGTGTACACATTTATGTTGAGAAATATACATAAAGTAGAGGATCTGAAATAAACAATAGGTTTATTCATTAAGTTTATCAGCAATACAGAAGGAATATGACGCATTGTGATACATAAAACATAAATTTTGATTACATTAAGATAATGTATCGTTGTAGACTTGATCTTGTGTGTGGGGACTCTATTTATGGCAAGTGACCCATGATTTATTTGGTGTGAATATTGGTTCTTCACCTCATTCTTCGAGAAGAATTGAATCTTGTTGAAAAATTAAAAGCAATCGCTAGCCTCATCCTCTATTTATCATCTTGATAGAAGAAGATTTGTAACCAAGCAAAGAAAAAATCGACCAAGAGTAAGGTCCTCCTAATACTACTTCTCATTTAGAAAATACATGATTGTATTGAGAGTGTGAAGGTTTATAGACAATTTATATTAGAGTTAAAAGCATTCTAATTTTTGAACATCAATGTCGAAAAGTATAACTGATCTTGTTTGCATTATGGTCTAAAAACTTTAATTAATAAAATGTGTTTAGACCTTTACAGTTTTATAATATGTTTAGCCCGGCAGTAAAACTATATCACTATATACAATATTTATTCCCAAAAAATATTTTTTGAAAAATAGGAAAAATCCTAGACAAAATTCAGGCCCAGATACTAAAATCAAAATAGCCCTAATTTTCAAAGAAAACCATAACAAATTTCAACGGAGACCAAAGATTTATTTTTTAGGTTTCAACTAAAATAATTAAAAAATTTATAATTCGATATAAATAATTTAATTTAATTTTAATAATAAAAAAATTAAGTATTTTTTCTGTCTAAACTATTTTGACCTGATTTTGGATAACATATAATTCTTAATTATTGAAATAACCCCTTCTCACGGTGTGTTACATACTTAAAAAAATAACAATAAGTTCAATTACAAATGAATTCAACGGTTATACAGCAACCGATTATGCGGAGTAAGATAAACCGATTTTCAGTCAGATTCAGGGCGAGGCTTTTCCCTCGGTCATGCCAATGCGTAAAGGAGTGAATAGATGTAGACTTGTTGGGAGTGAGAGAAAAACTCTTCTTGAGAGAAGGCTGACTTCCCCCCAATATCATAGGAACCTTCCTGGTGTGAGCTCGGGTTCCAACGAAGATTTGCAGATTTTCGAGCAAAAAAACGACTTGTGATCTGGTCGGATTAAAATTTCTTCTTCAACTAGTCGACAACTTGGAGCAGAGCAATACCACGCGATAGGCCAACAGGACGCTGGAAAATCTCTTAGATCCTTCGAGCCATTATTGTTGAAGCATATCATACTTCATTATATTTATAATTTAAATGAAGATGTTGGAGAATTTGGTTTTAATTTTGAAAACTAAAATAATCTCGAACATCATGGGTCAATGGCATGATATGGTCGACGAGATTCGATTAGACTTCATAGCTCAAGAGTGTTCTTGAACATCATTTACATTTGATAACTTGGCGGCATTGCGATGCGTTCTATTTTTGTATAGCGGGTTTCTATGGGAAGAGATATTCCGAGTTGGTGATTTTTCCGGACTTGTGGCGTGTTCTTGCAATCTTGTGTTGTTGTGTTAGGAGCTGTGATTGAATTGAATAAGTTCATCACATTCATTTATGAATACAAGTGATTATTGCATTAGTTGTTTAGATAAAGATATAAAATTGTTCTAATTATTTTTCAAAATTAAAAATTTTCACCAATATCCATGCCTTGTATTCCTAACTCACTTTTTCAATGACGCCAACTACCATCTTCTTTCATTTTAATGCACATCCCTTTCAGCCCTCTTGGGTTCTCGCTACTGCCTCAGTTCTTTCCAATAGTTGCACTGCATGAATCTGCCCATTCATCTCTCCACTAAAGAAAAAAAATTGTTTTTTCATGTTGCCATGGACTTTATAGAAAAAGTCGTTCTTTTTGGGTGTTGGATGCTGGAATTTGACCAACCCAATGGTAGGTAAGCACCCAAAAATGATTTTTGTAAATATTTTTTTTCCAAAATTTATCCCAAAAAGTTGGTTTTTTCTATGTAAATTTTAGAGCATTTGGTTTTGTATAAATGTTTTTGTTTTGTCGCCTATCGCAGACTAAACCAGCAGGCGCGATTAGGATTTAGGAGGAGAACTTTAAGCCACCAACTTCCCCGACCTCCACCAGCACCTAATTTCTCGACTACCAACAAACCATTTGCTTTAAATTTCAAAAATTTGCCTTAAACCCAGTTGTTGTTGCAATGGAGTTGTTACAGTCTTTGGACGTTCAAACTCTTCTGGGTTTAGCTGTAGCTGTTTTAGCCATTGGAGCTGGAGCTCTCTATCTCCTTTTCTTTTCCAAGAAATCAACGTCTAGAGGTTTTATCTACCCCTAATTTGATTTCGAATTCATTGTTTTTCGATCTGTATGTTCTTTTTGTTTGTTTTGAGATTCTGCTTTCTTTTGATTTTTTCTTCTCTGTTGGCTTTGTTCATTATCTGCGCATTCCCTGCTTTGATAATTTCTATGAGCGCATGTTTCCCTTAATGGTTATGGGGATCTCATATATCAGATACGATACGATATGTATTTTTAAGCACTATTGAATATCTAATGCTTGAATTGCTCTGTTTTTTTTGTTATCATTTCGGAGAGGTTAAGGAACTTTTACCATGCTTAAGTGTACAAAAGACAATTGTTTGTTTTATTATCCTTTAATTTTATTGTCTTTCCTGTGAGCGGAATCAGCTTCTATACTTGGCCTTTTCTCGCACAAACAATGTTTTTTTGTGGCAAAAGCTTTCAGATAATTTTTTTTTGCACCACATGTTTTCAGGAGCATCATCGTGTCTCTTTTTTTTTGGGTTGAAGGATTCAACAAAAATAATATTTTTTGAAATTTTGGTTTATATAATTCATTGTGGATTAGCTCAGAATCATGTAGTTATTGTTTTATAATTATTTTCATTTATTTCCATTCCAAGGAGAAAAATCACATCTTACGTTTGATTGGAAAAGAGTTTGATAATGTTGCTCGATTTATTGGTTTCTTTCTGACTATGATAGAGTAACAAACTGACTATCTAGGATTGAATCCTAAAAGGAAACATACCTCTGAACTGTTTTTTTTCATACAAAACTGTTATCTGTGGCTAAACTCAAAGAAAAAATTAATATATTTCTCTCTGTAAAACAAAAACATGTTGAATTTCTATAGTTGTCTGTCACATTTTCTTTTTCTGGTAAGGATAACTTTTTCCTTCACACTTGTAATTTTGCTTGTGTTTTTTCAAACTTCATTGCTTGCCCCAAAAACGGTAATTGGTTTAGCAAGACCAGAACTGGTCCTTGCTGCAGTCATATATTAAGTATCCTAGCTTTTCAAGTGAAAACTTGATTCCTGCTTTTCTTTCAAGTAGCTTGTTTTCTATTTGGTGGTTAAGATCGATGGAACTGCTATTAAATTCACAAACTTAGAAGGGGATCAATCATTAGACTTTTAGAAATTTTCAACGTTGTAGTTAACTCAAATGAGAGCAGGGTCACAATGTACATCATTCATTCACATCTAAAGATAGAATTGGATAATGTGTTTTTCTTAAGATCTAATGAAAAAAAAATTCGCCCCCGCCCAAAGTCAGTATTACTCGAATAAATCTCTCTTTATGTGTGCATTTCATGTACAACCAACACTAGCTTCGATTTTGTATGTCTATTCATTTAGCTGGTTTTCTTTTTTTGTTTTGCTTGCATTGGGGTGAATTACGATAGGCTGCTTAGATCCTGAGAGATTCAAGGAATTTAAACTTATCAAGCGCACGAAGCTGAGCCATAATGTGGCAAAATTTACATTTGCTCTTCCAAAGCCAACATCAATATTGGGTCTTCCCATTGGACAACATTTAAGTTGCAGGTTCTTAATTTGTCATTTTATCCAGAAATAGTCATTATCTGAGTATTTCTTATTTTCTTTTGCTTATTAATTGCATATACAGAGGCAAGGACAGCCAAGGAGAAGAGGTTATTAAGCCATATACTCCTACCACTTTGGACTCGGATGTAGGATATTTTGAACTGGTCATAAAAGTAAGATATCTTTGAGGAAGCCAATTTTAATTACGTTTTCTCATGTATAGTTAGCTTTTTTTAAACTGTTTTCTCTCTCTCTCTCTGTGGTGCTTTAGATGTATCCTCAAGGAAGAATGTCACACCATTTTAGAGAGATGCGAGTGGGGGATTATCTTTCTATCAAGGGACCAAAGGTTGAAATATTCCTTGGTCTTTTTTGTCACATTTTCTGATGGATTTGCTTCATTTTAGGTCCTAATAACTTTTATAATCCATGTATGAAATGACCCACCTTGCCTGTTTTGGTAATAAATCTCTGAATGTATTGGAAAAAAAAGAAGAAAAAGAAAAGTACTTCATACGTGCTCATAGTTTTTCATAGACAGTGGGGGCCAGTAGTTGTTGTGAATATCACAATGTTGAATTTGACATAAGATCGATAAAGTTCGAAATTGCATTAATAATATTTAAAGAGGTTAGAGATTTCTTAAAAGGTTAGACATGGAGATAAAAAAACACCCAATTACATAGAAAACATGATCGTGATGAATGTAATGGTTTATGACATGTTCTAGATGGCAATGGCTGAAAAATACTAAGTTTAGTTAAGCTGTAAATGATTTTAACCTTGAGGTTTAACTTGCACTTCACTCTTATCCAAAAACAAAACTGTGCATTTGTTTTGTAGATTTCATAGTTACTTCTTGGAGAATGGAAGTGGTAATGGTAGTTTACTTTGGTCGCATTTTTTCTTATTTCATTACATCTAGCAAGTGTATACTTAGACAACTTGCTTATGTTCATGCTTTTTTATCTATGAATGTTGAAAAATCTGAATTTAGTTAAAACTTGGAAATTTTTTTGTTTATTTATTTTATAGTTAAAAAGTTTTAGTTTCTGAATTTCTTTATATTTTTTTGCCTGCGAGGTTGTTTACTTGTTGTCTATCGATTTTATTTTGATAGGGACGTTTCAAGTATCGACCTGGTCAAGTTAGAGCATTTGGAATGCTTGCTGGTGGCTCTGGCATTACCCCAATGTTCCAAGTATGCCTTCTTTTCATGACTTATTACTAATTTGCTTTTTTTTTTCCTTACAATCTTTGATTTGTCCAGAAAATATTTTAAAGCAGAGACGATAATACTTGGGTTATTGTAAATTGTTCTTTTTTTTCAAATCTATCTTCATTAATTCTTGTATTTAATATTATAGCTCTTTTGATGAGTTACTGTATCTTCCATGGTCAATGATCATTGTAAGATTTAATTTTCTTCTTCATCACTTAGGTTGCTCGTGCAATACTAGAGAACCCAGGCGACAAAACGAACATACACCTTGTATATGCCAATGTTACTTATGAAGATATTCTTTTGAAGGTGATTTTTGTTCTCTTTATTTATGATTATTTCCTTTTGGTTTGAAATCACTTCTAAGATTTCAGATTAAAACAATGAAAATAAGATATATTGAAATTTAAATATCAAATAATCAAATGGATAACCGTTTGTTGGTGTCACGACTAGATATGAATAAGTTCCCTTATTCTCTCATGTTTTCTTCAGATCGAATCAAAACTCATAAAATCAATCAATTCATAAATGGAATGTTATGATGACCGATTCAGTTTAACACCCTCCCCCCAATTTGTGTGATTCATGTAGGAAGAGATTGCTTTGCTTGCCTCTAGATATCCAGATCGCTTCAAAGTCTACTTTGTCTTGAATCAGGTCGGATTTTCTTTCTTTGATGCTGAATTTTTCATTCAGTTCTTCCTATCTATCATGATATTGCCCCATAAAACTGTTTTCGCAATCTTTGTCTGGAAGAACTAGAACTATGTATGTATTTATACTTTTAAGGAATATAAGTCGAAATTTATATACCATAGCTATATCACATGATTGAAGCTGATGAAATCATTTCCCACGCATAGAAAAAAATGCATTTTATCTTTTATGATTTTGGAGATTGGATGGATTTTCGGCTTACTCACACATGTTGGTACAATAATGGAATCGTGGCATATTTTTTTTCATATTTCGTTTGTAAAACTCGTTTACTTTTTCAGCCTCCGGAGAGTTGGGACGGAGGTGTTGGTTTTGTATCGAAGGAAATGATTCAAACCCACTGTCCTGCACCCGGGGCCGATATTCAGGTAACTTTGCTCCATATTTCAAGTTACCAAGCACTCATTTTTTATTAGCCTTTTCTGCCGGCCGGTTCTTCAATGAAAAGATGGGATGTGCTGGGCTCAGCTGGACCTTATCTAGAAAAAATTGTAGCCTGGCTGTGTCAGGCTCTGATCGGGCGAGACCTTGAATGTTTTTTTCTTGATGTGGGCAGATTCTGAGGTGTGGTCCACCGCCGATGAACAAGGCCATGGCAGCTCACCTCGAAGCGCTCGGATATTCGCCAGAGATGCAGTTTCAGTTCTGATTTTCTTGCATGTATCAACCCTCATGCATGGTGTTCTCTCATGTCTTTTTTTTTTTGTATTGGATGGCTTTGAACTTTCTTAGTAGAACTAGAGCGGGGATTTGGCTTAGACTCTTAACAAAACAACAATCTAGTCAACCTTATTGTCTTCTGCCGATTTTTTGCTTGATTATTTTGAACATCGTACAATTGTTGTACTCAACTCGGCTTTCATCGTTGCTTGTGATGATAATTTATGTTGCAGCTTTTGCAGGGCCATGTTACCGAGTGAACTCGATTACGAATCTAAATTTGATCTTCATTTTGAATGANGATTTTTTGCTTGATTATTTTGAACATCCTACAATTATTGTACTCAACTCGGCTTTCATCGTTGCTTGTGATGATAATTTATGTTGCAGCTTTTGCAGGGCCATGTTACCCAGTGAACTCGATTACGAATCTAAATTTGATCTTCATTTTGAATGAGTTGTTTCTAATATTCAACAAAATAATATTATGTTTATGCTTAATTTTTCATGCTAATCTGCTCTCCAGCAATTTGGTTTATAATAATGCATTGTGACTACTTTGGCGATAAATGCAGTTCATTTGAATGCAGTCTGCAATCGAAGTTTGCTTCAAATCTGGTTTAGATGTTAGATTTTTTTTTTTAAATAGTTTTGGGCTCGATGATTTTAGTTGGTCTATTTACTTGGTTTTGATATTTTCATAAATATTTAAAAATGTTCAAAACAAGAATTTAGTATAAGTTTTTGGTTGCGATAGAAATAATAACTCATGGAAACTCGCATTCCCACGGGCTAACACATAAACTTACTCACAGTTCTGGAGGCGTATTTCTGTCTTTTTTATTCATCAATTATATATTCTGATGTCACTCATCTGATTATGCGCATCGCACAAAGGAGCTGGATCATATGAAAATCTCGCGCAGTTCTTTCTGGAGCCGAGTTTATTTGGGTCAAATCATGAAAATAAAGGCAAGAAATAAGTGAGTGACGTTATACTCTTCTTTGAACGCTTACCTGAAAACGCTCAAATGCAATTAAAGTAGTACTTGCATTCTTTACCAATGTCCAGTGCCATGGTTTATTAATTCTAGGAACTTCCTTCTGGACTTGAACATCCTAGAGTCTAAGCATTTGACAAATTCGTCTTCCATAATTAGTGTAAATCATTTATGTCCCACTTCTCCTAAAAGCAAGCCTTTTCCACGTCTATTTTTCATTATTTTCACTGAAATGTCTAAAATATACATCATATCATCTCACAAATCGACAACCATATATAACATAATCACCAGCTAACATTTTCTGCATTTGCTAGAAGAGTTTTGCGGCTTTCAGTCGACAAAGAATACTACTTAAACTTAATGTTACAACAACATCGAAATCAGTTTGTAGTTGGAGCCAACTTAACTCTTTCACAGGATCTCTCTTTATGCAAAAGAGGGTTGCCTACGACAGAAAGCAAAGCAACAGGTCCAACATGATTAACGAAATTAAAACTTAGTGTGGTTCAAGATTTGGTAGATAATCTCATTTATTCAATATGTTATTGTATTCATCTAATTTGATGATCTAGAGAGAATTTAGTGTTTCTGTTATTTTGATATAGTGAAGTTCTAATTTAGTAGTTCTTTGCTCGTAGTTTTTACCTCAAATTTAAAGAATTTATCACATTAAAATATTGGTGTCTTATTTTTATTCATTGCTTGATTATTTACTTGATTTTAGTTAGTATTTGTTGACTCGGATTTGATATTCTTATTTAGCGTCTAAGAATCTGGAGAATTATCTTTCATATTTATTATTTGATTAATCTCAACATTTGGTTTAAGAGCACAAGTTGAGTAACGAAAATGATAAATAGAAAATTTGTGTGTTTTAAATAAAAGAACACATTCTTTTGAGATGATGAAATTAAATTAAGAAAACTAAGCTATTTGAAAAAAGAAGATGCTAGATCTTCTTTATTGTAAGATTTATATATGCTGGTGTTAGGCAAAGAAAATTCAAAAGAAATTAGTGATAATGATTAAAAAATATTGACATGAAAGCTTCTTTTACAGTTATGCAGTGAGTCGATTTCAATATATTCTATCATATCACTGAGGAAACCAAGAAAACTACTTTGTGAAAAAGTTAGAGGCACTATATGAGAAAAAACTCGAAGAAATAAAGAGTTGCTCATTAGAAGACTTGTGAATTTGAAGTTCAATTATGAAAAAAGTATGGCTGAGCATACAGACGACTTGATGAGATTGCAGGAATAAAATTGAAGCTTGAGGATGAGTTACAAACGATAATACTTCTAGGTAGTCTACCGGATAGATAGAAAACTTGAATACTTCAGTACCAAATAAAAGATTGATCAGAAGATGGTTAAAGATAGTTTACTCAACGAAGAACTAAAAAGAAAAGAAAAAGATGAATTTTCTTCATATATATTAGTTTTTCAAAAGCCCGTGAGACATGGAAAGAGTAAGAATATGCAACCACAAGAATATGATTAACGCGAAAAAAATCAGATGAAAATATAAAAACAAAAAATACTTCAAATATTTTTACTACGACAAGTCAGGTCACATAAGCAAAATTATAAAATTTTGAAGAGAGAATTTGCAGAAGCAAAGAAAGAGGAAGCATGAACTAATGCAATGAGCCTTGAGAGTGATGCCGGTATCATTTTTTATGACAGTTGTGTTAGTCTGGTTTGCTAGGATATTAACTAGATGATTGATTCTAGTGTATTATTTCATGTTACTTTTCACGGTGATTTCTTCAATAGTTACTCTTCTAGTAATTTTAGTTATGGCAAGATGGATAGTAATAATGCTTCAAAGATCATGGTGTTAGAGACATTTGCTTGGAGACTAATCTTGGAAATAAGTTAGTTTTCAGAAATGCAAGACATGTCTTGAATATTTGACTCAATTTGATTTCTACTGAAAAACTTGAGGATGATGAGTTTGATAATTATTTTTAGTGAAAGTATATAGAAGCTCATCAGAGGGTCGTTGATCGTTGCTAAAAAAAGCTAAACACACTCTATGTCATATTAAAAAGATAAACAAAAGAAAAATAAATGTTATTCAAAAGGTGTAAGCATTGATTTGTGGCACAAGAGACTAGGTCATGTTAACGAGAAGAGTGCAAATTCCCGCTCGTAAGCAATTCTTACCAAGTTGGATAGTCCAGATATGAATAGAGACACGACAAGTTGGGAAAACCAGATGTATAGAATGACACGTGTGAGTGAGCTGATGAAACTTACAATAAATAATAGGTTTTTGACTCAATTTAATACAGAATTTTCATCTTCTTTTTTTTCTTAATTTATCTCAATTAAAACTTGACTTTTTTTTACATGTGTTTATGAGTTTCAATATTTAAATAATTAGGATCACTGGGCTTCAAAGAATTGAAAATTAGGACCATTATTTATCGAAAAAAAATGAAAAAATAGAAAATTAAAAATTTGAAGAAAATTGAACGACTTAAATCCCGATAACAACCTCTAGCGAGACCCGGCAATCCATGTTAAATAATAAATACTCTTGAAATAGGAGTAGCAAATTTTTGCTGCCGGCCTTGTTCTAGGTAGAGCGCATGTTGGATTCTCCCTTTCAGTTTCCATTCAGAAAAAGAATCCCTCAGTAATTGAAATAGCTGACCAAACATTGCAACATGACAGTAAAGGAGAAACTAGTCGATCCATAAAGCGTTGTTGGTCAATAAAACAGATGGTCCGTAAAATCTTATGAATAATAAGTATACAAGTTTTTCCAGGTAGATTCTGGAGGGAACTTGAATTGGGTTATCCGAGCTAACGTCGAATTGGAGGGGAAATGCAAGTGCGTTGGAAAAAACATTCCATAGGCTTTTTAAGTGTTTAAAGAGAGAAGACTTAGCACAGGTTAAATCTATTTTTATTATTTCATTTCCAATGCATTATCTAATTATTTAAATAGTACATTAACGTAATTATTCATTCAATTCTCTCATTTTTCTCATTTTTCTAACTCGTTATGCACGTCGAGCTTTTCAAGTCGAATCTGACAAGTTCATTAAACCAATTAAGCCAAACATAATGAGTATTTTTTTTAAAAAAAAATAGCCTATATCGCCTGGTTAGCTTTGAGCCTAACAACTTGTCCACCCGTATCAAACGACCCTCACGAGTAGTGCTGGCAGCTGGCTCGCTCGTTTGGCTCGGCACTGTAGCGGCTCGAGCTTTTGCTCGAGCCGAACCCGAGAGTGCAGCTCGCTCGAGTTGGCTCGTGGGCTCGAAAATACCNAAGCCAACGAAATATGCATAACTAATATTATATTATACCAATAGGCAATGAAGGAGTGGCCAGTGAGACTCACCTCTTTAGGCTAGGCTTGTGGAGGGATCCGAGTGAGCCCGATAGCTTGAATGACACCTGTATTTTCATGCAAAACTAGAATTAATTAGTTTGTATTCATAAATAAATATTGATAAAGACTCGAATCTCAGCAAGGTATGGAGTGAGCATGTGAAAATGGAGTTAGAGGTCAGATCGCAAACCAGAGTCTGACACGAAACTCCGTTGACCCACCGAGTCCAGCTTATGTGGCTCCAAATCCCACCACGTTCACCATACTCAACCCAGCTCAACCCTTTTGGATCACCTTTGAGACATCTTGTTAAAAACTGGATTTCGATTTCACTAAATTTAACATGAACAGAGGCTGCTGGATTTGAGCTGCTTTTTTACTGTTTAATTATTGGGATTCGACCATTTGGGTGATGAAAATGTCGGCCTCTTTGCCCAAAGAAGCTACACTTGCTTTAAAACTACGTCAACTGCGGCTTTCTTCCTCGAAGATTGGACGGAGCTTCAGTTATGAGGAGCTTGAACGTCGGATTCTCTTCTTATCTTAAGCCAGAGGATTCTGTCATTAATGGAGTTCCCGGCTATGGCGTTAAGCAAGTACGCCTCGGCAGAGTGGAGGATTCGGCTGAAATTAGCATTTTCGACGCGAAGGAGTACTTTAATGAAGCTGGAAACTCGGATATGCAGAAAACCGACATTAATGTCAGTAAGGTTTCTTCTGTTCACAGCGTTAACGTTCAGAGTCTTGAGCAGATACCGGAGCAGAGCGAAGGCGCCGCCGTGCAGAGATTCTCGTCGGCTTCTTCCTCCGTTGATGGATATAGCTATGCCAGAAATTACCGAGGTCGTTCTTTCCACTCTGCCACTCCGACAGCTTCGTCTGAGGCTAGCTGGAATAGCCAGACCGGCCTTTTATCCAACCCACCGGGGGCGATTGCAGTATCGGTGCTCCGGCGTTCCGATCATTACCAGGAAAAACCGAGCAGAAGGTCTCCTTCTCCAGCGAGATGGATTTTCAGAAGCCCGAAATGCCCCTGCATCGGCAGAAAGTCAGTTCGGGTGGAGGAATCAACACCATCGCCGGTGATGAATGCACAGCCACCGCAGATGACGGCTCCGGCGGTGGCATCGTTAGATCGAAGCTCCGTTAACAAGACTCCCATCTCGGCCGGGGAGTATAAGACAGTGACACCAGAGCAGCAGCAATGGGGAGGTGAAGAACGATATGCAGATCGCCGGACAGAACAGATTTCTCTATCACCTCCGCCAACGGCTGCGGCGCACTACGGATTGCCGGCGACATCGGAGAATCGTTTTTCTGCAAACATGTTGATGAAGGGGCGAAGCCAGTTCGTTTTGAATCCGATCAGACCCTACGGCGATAACAACACAGTTGGGTTCACGTTTCCGATTCTAGACAAGGCCACAGGGCAGCAGCCATCACCGTCGCCGGCGATGACCCTACGACTCAACGGCTGTTCAGTACCAGTACTGAGCCCTTCAATGGAAGAGCCACCACGAGAGTCGCTTGAAGTTTTCCGTCCGTCGGAGGAAGCTGCCATGGCAAGGAAAAACAACAGAGAATCCCCGGTGGGTTTGATCAAGCTTCTCGGCAGCCCAAAATCTAGGGTCATCGCCTACGCAAACGTAGATGACGACGTGGCGAGCGACGCCAGCTCTGATTTGTTCGAGATAGAAAGCTTTTCGACGCAAACGACGTCGACGTACCCGATGATGTTCCACCGGCGAGATTCTCTAGAAGAAGTAAGACGGTTAGGCGGCCGGCGGAGCGTCGACGAGCCAATGACACCGTCGAGCATAGCTCCGACGGACTGGTACGAGCCGAGCGAAGCGAGCATCGACTGGAGCGTAACCACGGCAGAAGGGTTCGACCGAGCCAGCATGACGAATTTCTCTGTCGCCGCGTCGGACGCGAACGACGTCCTGACGATGGCCCGGCGAGCAGAGCAGGAGAAGAGCAGCAACGGCGGCGCCGGGAGGTGGGCGTCGTCGTCCGGCAACGGGCTACTGAGCTGCCGGAGCGAGAAAGCGGTGAGCGTAGGGCCCCCGCCGCATCCGGTGAAGTTTGTCCCCACCAGTTCCGGATTTAGCGGCGGAGGGGAGAAACACAAGGCGGCGGGGCCACCGGCGATGGCGAAGCATGTGAGCAGTAGGCCACCTCTGCCAGTAGCGAGGTGTCAATCGAGTCGGGTGTCGCATGGTTTCGTTGCCTGATTTCAGGGGACCAGACCTTCCTTGCCGCCATATCCATCATCTTTTCAAAACTCGATCCCGCCCTGTCATCATCTTCTTCGTATTTTTTTTAACTTTTGTTTTTTTGTTTTGTGATTGATCTTCCTTGTTTCATGCTTAATTTCCTGGGTTTTGTTCAATTTTCAGATTGGGTTTGGCAAAACGATATGAAAATACGCTTTCGTTCAATTTTTTCGAATTAGATTTTCTTGTTCAATTCTACATTTTTGGTGTGCGACTTCAACATTTGCACTTAATTCATCAGCAATTATTAAAAAAATTAGCACATTAAAGATTACATTGAAAAAGTTTATTCGAACTGGTTGAACACTAACGTTTTCGAATTTCGAGGAAGTCATTGACAAATGTACTTTCGATGGGTTATTTAATAAATGGATATCAAGAAGTGCCAGGAAACATGGAAGATAATAAAGCGATGGAACCTATTATAAAATGGGCCAGCACCTTTGAAATAAAAATAAGTGAAACAGAGGAGTGTCTTCAAGCTGGTTCAACAAGTGAAAGTGCAGCACAAAACAATTAATAATCTGAAAAGAAGAATGAAATAATACAGCCTTCTAGTTCGGTGAAGAGTAATTAGAATATAATATCACACTTTTTAAAAAACATTATCTCGTGACAAATCAAAGTGGAAACCGGACAAACAGAGTTAGAGATCTTGTTTTTAGCATGGTTTTCAAGATTCAAGTTCGTTGACTTGAATAATATTAATAGAATAACTAAAATAAGAGAGGAAGTAAGAAGTACAATCTGGGAGGAAAAAATAGAACTGAAACTACATCTATCTAAGATTGAAGGGGGGACCATATGAACCAAAAATTGAATGTAAATGATTTTGGAGTTACTATAATATAATTGGTACCCATTGATCTATCTCGGCGCGCATGCGACCCCAAGAAGTACAATGTGTCGAACAACTCAATTCTCAGTGAGAGATCCATCGTTCCATCAAATACTTGAAATAAACAAAAAAATTATTTAAATTCAAAGTTATGTTTATGACGTAAGTTAAAAGATGATGACAATTCAATATGAGGAAGAAAATATTGTGTATAAAGAAAAAATGATCCAACAGTAGTTAATTTAATTCTACGTTAATAAACAAGTTCATCCCTACCGTCTCGGATATTAATCAAATGCAAAGCTAACGATTAAAATTGATAAATTTAATTTAATTTGCTAATTTTAAATGTTAAAGTTTCATTTGTTTACTAACCAACAATACCTTAATACTCTTGCTTGCGAAATATGAAACATTTGATGGAAACTGATTTCGTCATTTGATTTTAATTCTATGAGCTACGTGGGTATATCGATTGATACATATCTAGATAGCTACATAAAAAATCACCACTAATATGTTACACTGTTACACATGAAATGCTCGTAGAACACATGAGAAGATGACATCAAATATACATTAACTGCGATAAAAAAGCAGCCTAAATAAGTTCAAAGATTCAAACTCAAGAACGGGTCATCACGATTCTGTCGAGGCCTCGAGGGTGCAAACAAAACACATTGGAAAGCATTTGTAGACAACCTCAAGATGTTGTTGGCCTTGACATAGCATAAGTGATCGTAAATATACGATTGGATAAGCAGGCGACCATATGAACGGTAGTAAACATATGATTTGGGGAGTCTTGTTTGTGTGATTTGATGTTAGTGCTTTTTAGGATTTGAGGGCTACCTTCCATTGGTCCCAAGGCAAACATGGCTATTCTCCCTTCTGTTGACTGAGACCTCCCTCTGTCCCCAAACCGTGTCACCCTCTTGGAAATAGCTTCCTCTCTCTACCCGTGTAAATAACCTTGTCATTTTCTTCTCTTGCCCTAGAACCAACTCTCTCTCCTAAGTCCTAAGCACTACCCTTTTCTCTCTCTACCAGGTTAAATAACCTCCTTTTTCAGGTGAAACTCTCGCTTGCTCAAGGGAAATATCAAAAACAAACTTTCTCTCACTAACCTCTAGAGGTCCATTCAATCAGTGTCCCTGCCTCTATGGAGATCCAAGACATTTCCGGAACTTCAATCGTGCTGAAGTAAGCCATGCGATAGAACTAAATTAAAAATCATGAACAGAATTAAATTTGAAAAAAAATGAGAGAGACTTATAATTTGCAATCATAGCCTAATAATGACCAAAAAAGCTCCAGCCTACGCATGCATGCAAAAATAATATAAAAATAAGGTGAATTAGAACAAATTTCCACGAGCCAAGAACATGCAAGGTTTCATAAGCAGCCAAAAAAGCATCGAGTTGTTAATTATATATGTTTATTTGAGGATAGGGATGTTACACAGAGGACTGGGATCATGCCCATCTCCTTATTTCTTCGCTCCGACAACTGTTCTCTACCAAGTGATTCTCTCTTTTTATTTATGGCCAAAACCCAAGAAAATGAGAGAGACCAGAGTCAATGCATGCTCAAATGAGTAATTTTATGGCTGCCGTTGTTTGACTAAGCTACTCTTCGAAAACGTGTTCTTGATAAGAAGATTTCTGCAATTTTGATAAATTAGAATAAAGAACTATATAAAAACAATAATGCCAACTTGGGAGTTAGACAATATTATTCATCATATGATAAAAAACATGATCTAATTAGGTAATTATAAGAACGCTAATATTTAAGTTGCAATTCATAAAAAGTGATGAAACCAAGGTGATGTATTCTAGAACAAGGGAAATTGACAAGACACTAAGCTTCTCACATAATCTCTTTTTTTTTTTGGTTTTGAACATTTGAAGGGAAATTTACACTACATGAAGCTTGTTTGCAAACTGTTTTTTAAAACACACAAATTCAGAAAACAGCTCCACAACTGTATTGAAAATTGTTTCAGAAAACTGTTTTTGAATAACCATTTTATAGCTGCATAAAATCTTCATTATATAGAAAGTGCCATCTTGATCAAAGAAGCTCAATAACTTGTGCATACCGGAAGTGGATGCAGGCTAATCACCCAAACTAAAACCCCTTAGAAACAGAACCATAATTTAGGAGAGAGAAACTAGTTCAACTTTAGGAAATAATGTGAGTGTGCATGGATTGTTGCAATGCAATGTCTAAAGCACACCACCGTAGAGAAATCCAGAAATAAAAAACATGAGTCGGCAGAAGCAAAGAAAGATAATTGATTCTTCGCTTAAAAACAAACAAGGTTTCATGAGGTGGCCAGACCCGCAATGACAAACAATGTATTCTAACTTTATGATACAAAAATACCATCATTCCCCTCTGAATAAATGGTAGATTGATCAAATTTCAATTCCACGAAGGTATCTAACTTTCTAATTTCAGTTATTTTAAGACGCAGCCGAAAAGAAACGTGTTTAAGGTAGTTTTTTGTGTTATGTAAAGTAGGGAAAAGGAAGCAGCAGAAATATTTATAGTGAAAATTGTTCATGGACTCATAAACTAAGATAACAAAGAGAACCTTTTTTATTATTTTCATTTATTTACTTTTCGACTAGGCAGTCCCTAAAGGGATTTTCGCAAAATAATAAGTGACTAAAGGTACCCGAAATTCTGCAGGTACATGGAGAACATCCATATTTTTCTTCATTAAAATAAGGCATTTCTTAGTTTCTCCAGAATCATCCAACTCGTTGAAAGATGGTGTGTTCATATGACTCATTTAGTTAAAATACTTTAGCTGCCTAGTATGCGAGTCGAGTGTCACATCCCGCAGTGCTAAATTTTTCAGTGCACTCCTAATATCAGCTAAATGGTTCATGGGTTGAGGCTCACCAATAGGATTAGTAAAATCAGCCGCCGGGATATTTCGGCGGTTTGCTCGTCTGGAAGACATATTTAATCTCTTGAAGTTTTCAAAAAAATTTAGTCAAGATAATGACTCAAGAAATTAAATAATATATTAATCAAATTATGCTATCCAACATTTAATAAATCTAACTCAATTTGGATCTTGGGCCTCATAACACTTTTTCTGTCACGACTCAAAACTGGGCCTAGACAGACGTCGAGCCCAATGGCCTAATTCCCGAAGGAACCCGAGCACTAAGCCCGAGGCTCGGGTATCAATTGAAATTAAACAGCAGAAGTCTTAAAATTTCAAGCAAGCTCAAACATTTAATCTAAATAGTCGGATAGCATACATAAAATGTTTCAACCCAATAATATACATGAGAAGTTTTACAATTTAAAATAATACATAATTTGAATTTTACAAATACAAGTTGGAGAATTGAAACTCCAATATAAGCCTTACTGGGCCTTACCCGGGAATGATCCTGAAAACAAAGTTTGTAACTAAAGGAGTGAGTGACTACACTAAGTAGAGATTTCTTTAATCATAAATACATAACATCATGTATAAACAGGATTTTAAACAATCCATAAATATGTAAATGCACAATGAGGTGCAGTGCAAATGATGTATATACATCCACTCTAAGGTAGTGACAACCGTAATGTAAATGGACAATGAGATACAGTGCAAATAATGTGTATACATCCACTCTAAGGTGGTGACAACCATAAAGACCCGGATCCGGTTTAGGGATTCGAAACCCAAGGGCAGACTTAGTCATCCCTATTAACCATTTGTGCACGATAACTGTAACATCCATTCTTTTTTAAAACCTTTTGATAACAGCGGTAAAAATTTTCTTTTTGTAAATACACTTGAAATACTTGACTTGAAAACTTAGCGGAAGCGTAAAACATTAAAAGTGTTTAAAATGTGATCTCATCATACTTATAAAACACGTTATAGAAATATATATCAAAATATCATTACGTTCATTACATATCATAGATAATTCAAAACGTGTCAATTCATCCAAACAAGTTTTCATAAAACTTAATAAAATATTTAAAACTTCTTTATTCTTTCACACACGGGTCGTCACTTGGTTTCGTAAACAGCCTGCTCCAAAACAGCTTCATCCACATGTCATGGCACGTGATGAGGATTAAATTGCGCATCCCGAGCTTCGTCACCTACATCACAAAGCTTAACTAGTGAGACTAAGGCTCAGTAAGAAATCATAATGTCCTACGTGCCTAGCATGCTCATGATATGCTTAAAACATGTTCTTTTCGTAAAACGTGTCTTTTTCAAATCATTTTGGGGTGAGGATCCGTGTCCCATACCACGACCATCCTCAAAACATCATTTCATTTTTAGAGTGAAGATCTGTGTCTCATATCACGACCATCCTTAAAACTTAATTTGATACATGCTGCCATTACATCGCATAAAGGGAAAATGCATCATTCTCATAACTTGATAACTTGATAACTTGATAGAAAGTTAGCACTTACGGGGTCCTCTCATAATATAATAACTTGATAGAGAGTTAGCACCTATGGGGTCCTCTCATAACTTGATACTTGATAACTTGATCTTCATGCGATGAATGGTGACATCTTGAACGCATGCTTGATAAACATTTTTATTTAAATATGATAAATGAATGAGATGACATGCAAAACTTGACAACTTGATTTAATTCATGCATTCTTGATAACTTAAGAAATCATGTTTTGCTTAACAACTTAACATAAATCACACATAAACACATACGTCTCCAAAATGCATTTAAACTTTATTTCTTAACATACTTTTCATGCTTTAGGTATTTAGGCGTTACGTATAGTATACACATCACAACTCAATATCACAAAAACACCAATCAAACCCATATTATTGGGTTGGTGCACGGTGCGATACACCCCAAGCAGAATTCAATACATACTTAATGTAACATGATTATTTCATACTTGATTTAATTAACATCTAAGCATACAACCTTAATCCCACTCTTTGTGATGCAGTCCCAAAAGGGGGCCAAACACATGCGTAATTACTTACATGATCTCCTTAGCTTAGGCTTAGTATTCTGAGTCCTTAAGGATCCAATGAGCTTGCTTATATACCTTAACATCATAACATAAAATAATATAAGCAAAACTCGGAATACCATACTTTACCAAAAACTTTCGGCTTTGATAACTTTTTCTACAGAATTCTGATCAAAACACTTAAGGTATCAAATTCATACTTAAGATGTCTACTACATTTCTTTAGAAGACGTTGTGATCAGATTCTCACTTACAAGTCTCATAAATGCTACATCTTTAAAATCAGGTATAACATGACCATATTAGTTCATACTCTGTTTTTACCTCAACTTCTGATATATACAGCTTTCGCCACACTAATCGGATCAAAACGCATAAGGTACCAATATAAACCTTAGAATGTTGGATACACTTTATTAGAGAGATCATGATCAAATTGTAAGTCTAAGACTTTGTAAATTTCACATTCCAGAAACTGGTTAACATGACTTATAAAGTGTATACCCATAAACCACATTTACCATTTCATGTATTCTTAACCATGTAATGTAAATTTCATCCTTTATAAGTCATTACAGCATCAAAATGAACATCTTAAAGGTATTTCCTAGTACCTTAGGGCTTGAGTCGTAGGATTTTCCTTCTCTTGGACTTCTAACTCTTAAATATCACAATTTCTTGTACAAAACACTAAAACCTCACACTTTTATCACAAAACCCTAATTTTCTCACACTAGACCAGAGAAAACTTTGGGAGAGGGAGAGCTCTGTCGTGGTTAAGGCTGCAAGCCGAAAACCCGTACTCCCTTATCAAATAAATCAACATGGAAGGTGGAAGGTCATGGGTGATGTGGAGCTTCAAGCATGATGTGTCATCATCCAAGCTAACCATTTCTTAATCCACGTGGCATTTTCCTATTGGTCCATCCTTAATTAATCATAGATTAAATTCCTTAAAAATTCAATTGAAAATTCAACATTTCAGTAATAAAGTGTCAACCTCTCATTCAAGGTGTCACCCTTAATCAACACGAGAGTTCAAGGTGTTGACCTTTTAATCGTTTCATAACTTTTGCTCCACAACTCTGATTTTCATAATTCAAAAACTCATAGTTGCCTCATTGAGTTGACTTTAACTTTGAAGAAGACGTAAACTTCAAAATAATAGTTTAACATAATCAAAAATACAAAAGACCGAGCATCGCTAAAAAGTCCATAACTCTATAGTCCAGATTTCCTTTACCAACTTCAAATGAGCATAACTTCCTTGATAACGATCCATTTCTGATAATTAAGGTGTCAAATTATTTCTTAAAAAGTCCACTATAACTTCTTACACCAAATTCAGAAAACTAACGTGTGTCAACCTATGTTGACAAAACAGAGAGTATGCATTGCTTGAAATCCAGAACCGGTCGACCGCTCATCCATGGTGTCGACCCAAAGAAGTTCCCGAGAGTGACTTGTGTCGACCCTTCTTAAATCCTAGGGTCGACCTAAAGTATTCAATTGTGTCGACCCCTCCTAAATCCTGAGGTCGACCTAAAGTACACAAATGTGTCGACCCCTCCTCAATCCTGGGGTCGACCGAAAGTATTCATTGTGTCGACCCCTCCTCGATCCTGGGGTCGACCGAAGTCTTCAATTGTGTCGACCTCTCCTCAATCCTGGGGTCGACCGAAAGTGTTCCAAAGCACTTAGAAGATTTTCTAACTTTTTTTAATAACATCATTATTTATACCCTTAAACCTTATTTTCTTCATCAGATTCAACCTACTAAATTGCTCACATCCACAATACTTAAATTCCTCAATAACTATCCAACATTCATGAAATAACTCTTGAACATTTACATCTTAAAGTCACAAAATTCTAAAATAAAAATGAGGATTGTTACAATAACTCACTCATGCTCAGTGATGAATGTGCAATGCATTTGCATATGTTCAATAACAATAAATTGCAACAATAATAATAATAATAGGATAGATCCAATTAAATATTTAAAAATAGTATTAATATATAAAAACCCCTACCTTTTATTTCAATGTAAATGTTAGGTTGAAATCGATAATACTAAATTTTGATTTGGGTTGAATTAGAGAATCTTGCAATAATACATTTAGGTTTAGAAATTAATTTACATGTAATGTAAAATAAAATTATATTTTATTTAATATAATTTAATTTAATTTCATTTCAATTTAATTTAATTTAATTCTATTTTAATTAAATCAAATTAAATTAATTTAATTTGATTTAATTTTATTTTAATTTAATTAATTATATATTTTTATTTATTTATTATTTATTATTATTATTTTTATTATTATTATTTTTCGAGTCAATGTTGACCCGTTGACTGGTCAACAATTGACCGGTTAAGGTCAACGATTGCCTGGTTGACCAGTTAATCAGGTCGGGTCATACTCATTGGGTTGACCCACTGGTCTTCCCAACATGTCAGCCCACTGGGTTGTCCAATGGGTCGGCTAAATAAATTAATTTCACTTGGTCAACCCAGTAGATTCGACCCACTGGGTTGGGTCAGTGGATTCGACCCGTTGGGTCGACCACGGCCGCCCGCCGGAAGGCTCTGCCGTCAGGCGATTTTCGGTCACCGTACACGGTGGCTCCCGAGACGGTTTTGCCTCCAAATTTAGTCAAACTTACAAATATTAACAAAAATACACTAATAAACGTTAAATGAGTATTTTCAACAACGAAAACTCACCGGAACGTCGCCGAAAGTCGAAAAACCGCGGTTTCTGGAAATAAAGCTTTGTCACCCACTAATCTAGGTGCGAAACTCTTAGATCTAACCCCTTTGAAGGTAGATCCGAGCCGAAACCGCTCGAAAAATGCCAAAATCCGATATTGAAAAACTCGATTTCGACGTCGACGGTCAAAGTATGATTTTCACACGTCAAAATGTAGAGAAAAAGAGAGTGAAGAAGATTTTGGGACTAGAATTGGACAAAAATGAACGAAAACTCACGAATTTGGATCAGAGTTTTGTTGGTTTCGGGAGAAAGAGGGAGGTGGATGCTAGAGAGAGAAGAGAGAGAGAAGAGGTTTAGGGTTTTTAATTTTTTAATTTGTGAAATTATCAAATTGACATGATGGCAATTGGGTAAATAATCATTTTTTTCCTTAAATATTACTAAGTATAAAATCAAAATCCCTTAGTAGCCTCTCCAAATAACAAGGCTGGAGATATTAAGTATGTTGAACCACGCAGCAGACTCCCAAGAGCAGCCTCTCCAAAGAACAAAATAGAGTACTAGCTCAGATTTATTTCTATGGACTTTTATAAGGGAGGCTTCACTGTACTGTCATGCTTGAAGTGAATTCAAACAGCAATCTTAGCCTGCTGGCCACGTCATTTGCCTTCCTCCACGAAGATGGACATGACTATGATAAACGGACTGACCTGAAAATTGCGTTATCAACTCCTTAAAGTAGAATCATTTACCAAAGGAGAAATTCAAAAAAGTAAATAACGAAATTTAAAGACTAACTTCCTTTTGGCCCATCGTTGATGCAGCCCTAAAACCATCGTCAAGGCCCTCTTGTTTGGCAATGAGCTTGGTAGCATAAAGAAGATACCCCAGAATCTCACATCGCCTTTCCTCAGTCTGGAATCTATGTGTCGTGAACAGTTTAAACAAAGCATAGACAGATTAAACCAATAAACTAAGCTTAATCTTTTAGAACTAAACTTCTTTTCCAATGAAATGCAATGTGCCATGAAGGAACACCATGTCATTGTTCAGTTCAGTTGAGAAAAAAATGGATGTATAGCCATAAAACAAAATTATATATTAAATCCATATTTCAAATTTAAATATAACATTCCTTTTGATGTCAGAAGATTACAACTTATGAACAAACAGAACTACTGTTTATGCTATTTAAATGTTAGGCTTTAGCATTGACTAATAAAATTCAGATAACCAGTAAGGATTACAATTACAGGCTTATAATTCTTTAAGCACTGCTAATTGACAATGAAATTGGTTAATCCAACCTAACTCTTTCGCTGGCTCAAGTAATTTATCACAAGACAAATTTCTTTTAAATGTAATATCGGTCAATTAAAAATAAAGCAGTCAGAGTTCCCACTCCCCCTCATCTTTCAATCACAAAAATCTACTATGCCAGTTTCATTTATTGAAAATGGCCCATGCTACTAAGTCAAATCTTCATCGCCCATCCACATTGTAAAATTTCCACATTGTAATATATATATATATATATATATATATATATATATATTTAATTGATGCAATGTATAGAAAAGTAATTGAATAATAGATTAGAATAGTTATTGTTAAGATTTAAGCATTGGTTGACTACATTATTAAGAAGAAATAAATAATTATAAAAGATAATTAAAAATAAAGGACTTAATGATATTTAATGAAGCTAAATCATTCAGCAAAATTTGAATGAATACTTTAATAGATAATATTTAGGATTCAAAAACTAGAAAATTCAATAGCTTTAGGAAATATTTAATAACGATGAGCTTAGTAACGTTTAATGAATTTAATTTTTTTCTTCAAAGTTATAGTAGACGTTAAAAAATAAAGAAGTAAATTCTTGAATCATATAAATCGAACATGTGTAAAAAAATGTTACAAACTTTTCAAGTAGCCTTTATGTGTTTAAGCTGCACTAATGTCTCTTCTCCCACGCCTCCCAAGCCCTATCCCTATCACCATAGACAAAATGAGAGTTCTAACGTGATTGAGAGTCAAGAATGCTAGAATTTTCTCTATGACTGTAGTAAATAAAGAAATTAACGAGAGCGATGAATGAATCTTACCCAAAAACGTGAGGAATCTCTGACCTTGAATCTTTGTTCATGCTGCAATATCTTTAAAGGTAACTTACTTTGATTGCTAAATGGAAGAAGATGAAACAAAGTTAGGATTATAAATACTTAGGATTTATAGAACGTAAAATTTATACGACTTTAGAAGGTTGCCTTTAAACATAGGTTTCAAACACAATGTCTTCGACGAAGTTTTAATAGACATATAGGCGATTAATTTGACGTTTGAATCGCATGAATTAGACATCAGACGAAAATGTTATGAGTGTTCTAATTGCTGTCAAATATTAGGATTTTCATAAAGCAACGTGAAATTGCACGGTTTTCGGAAATATTTAAAAAAAAAAATAATGACTTTATTTGTAATTTTGTTCTTCCGTAAAGTTAAAGTAGACTTCTTAAGGAACAAGTTGGGGAGTCATGAGAATTGGATATTTGTAACGAAAATTATTGATGACCCAAAAATAAAATTTAAGAAGAATTTTAATAACATTGTTTTATGATACAAGTTTATCAATCAATCGAAACGTTACAAGCACGATTTTAAATTAAACTTAAAATCAAAGGTAAATAACACGTGTGTTTTGTCTCTTTAGAGACTTGCATCATAAAGTGCTAGATTTTCATTGTTTGATAACATGTTTAAAGATATGATAATGAATTCATATAATAAGCCGTGTTAGTTAGAAAGTTGGTACGTTTTTATGATTTCCCGTTGTAATAAAAAAAATAAAAAAAGGTAAAAACTGAACTCTATTTAGAATATTTCACCTGAATCTTCTTCTAATAGATTCAATTCAACCTTAAGTTCGTTCTCGAGACCATGGGAATTTTGTCTATTTTGCTGTTTGCTTCAATCTCTGGAATTTCCGACTCTTCTTCGGCAATTCTAGTATTTTCTTTTCCACTTTTTTGGGTCATCGATAAAGCTAGAATTCTCTTCCTGTTCTGTTTTTTTACCCACACGGCAAAGGAAATGTGGTTCAAGTAGCTAGGGCTTGCCAATTTTCTCTTGTTTGTTGTGTGAATCCTCACGCATCTTCTTCCTCGTTTTTCTGATCGAATCTGGTTAGTCGTTCCTTCTGCTAGTTTTGCTGCGTTGATCAAATTTTGTTAAACCCGATGGCATCATGAGCTTTACTTCACCTCCTATCTCATGCTTCATGTTGTGTTTTAAATGAAAAACTACGTCGTTTCTTTGTGCAGAAGAGGATAGAAATTAGACGGCAAGATTTTAACGTGGTCCAGGTAGTTGGTGAGACTACCCTACATCCACGGCTGAAGACGATCGATAACATTACATGAATGACAAAAGTACGGTACATCCTTTTACCCGGATCTATAGACCAGATCTGTAGAAATAGAATCAGTAAAGAAAGAAGAAACTAGAAACCCTTGTAAGTTTTGCAGCAATCTTCTCGGCGACTCTCCTTGGCGCTCTCCCGCTGCTCCAGGCGATTTCTTCAGATAAGTTTCCCTTCTCTTGTTCACTCTTCTCCTCCCCTCTGTCCTAATATATATGAGGAACTTATTGGGTTATTTTCCTTCTGATTCTTCACGCCCGGAAGTCTTACAAAATATTCTAACTAAATTTCTCCCTTCCTTCTTTCTGTTGTAACCGTTGCTTTTCTTTCCAGGTGGCAGAAGGTTGAAGCACTCAACCAACAATCTCCACCTTGATGAAACTTCTGCCCTTCAACAGGTATCAATATCTTCCCTTCTCGGTAGATCTAGGTATTTATGACTACTAAGTTTAAACAATGTTTAAACTTAGTAACCCCGAGAACCTTTGTTAGAACATCTGCTGGGTTTTCTTCTGTTTTTACTTTTGCAATATTGATTTCCCCGCTAGATATTACATCCCTGATAAAATGATGTTTCACGCTTATGTGCTTCGTCCGGTCATGAAAGACCGGATTTTTCATCAAATGTATCGCACTTTGGTTATCACAGTACATTATAATTGTACTGTTCTTTACTCCCAAATCCGTAGTTAGACCCTTTAGCCATAACGCTTCTTTAAACCCTTCACAAGCTGAAATATATTCAGCCTCTGTTGTCGATAGAGCAACTGTTCTTTGTAGGCTAGCTTTCCAACTTATTAGCCCTCCATAGATAGTAAACATATAACCGGAAATTGACTTAGAAGAGTCCTTGCAACTTGTATAATCAGAGTCAACGTATCCTCGAATGTCTTCTGTATTTGTCTTCAATTTTTCCACAGCAATTGAAATATCCAGAGTACATGAGATGTATCTCATAACCCACTTTAGAGCATGTTAATGCTCCTTTCCAGGGTTTGACATAAAACGACTAACTATGCTTACTGAATAAGCTAGATCAGGCCGTGTGCAAATCATGACATACATGATACTTCCCACAATATTAGAATAGGGAAGACTTTGCATAAAAAATACATCTTATTCTGTCTTCGGACATTGAGCTTTACTTAAGTTGAAATGTGCTCCCAAAGGTGTCTTTACCGGCTTCAGATTGTTTAAGCTGAACCTATGTAACACCCCTTTAAGATAATTCTACTGTGACAGGATAATTATACCTTGTCTTCTGTCTCTAGCTATTTCAATTCCCAGCATTTTCTTTGCATTTCCCATGTCTTTCAATTCGAACTTCAAACTCAAGCTTCTCTTAAGTTCATTTAGATCTTCTTGATTTGAACCAGCAATTAACATATCATCAACATATAACAGAATATAAACTAAATCTTTTGTCTTTGTTTGCTAAAGCCAATTGCTGTAATATGTGCTTCATTTCTTATTCCACAATCTAGGTGATTGTTTTAACCCATAAAGTGATTTGTGAAGTAAACATACCTTGTTTTCATTCAGTTTATCCACATACCCTGGGTTGATCGATGTAAATTTCTTCATCAATCTCCCCATGTAAAAATGCTATTTTTACATCCATTTGTTGCAGCTCTAGGTCTTTTACTGCGACTATTGATAGAAACATCCTAATAGATGTTTGTTTTACCACCGGAGAAAATATCTCCGTATAGTCTATCCCCTGTTTTTTAGTAAAACCTTTGGCAACTAGCTTTGCTTTGTATTTCGGTTGTCCCCTCATTGTCTTCTTTTAATTTGAAAACCCATTTGCTGCCAATAACTTTCTTTCCTTGCGGTTTAGTAACTAGTGACCACGTTTCATTCTTCATAAGTGAATTTATCTCATCGTTCATAGCAATTATCCAATGCTTTGCATCGGGTCTTGAAATTGCTTCTTTGAAACTAGTCGGTTCTGCATTACTTAAATCTGCAGAAACTTGAAGAGCATATGCAATTATATCTGCATATCCTAGCCTCTGTGTAGGTTTAATAACTCTTCTTGTCCTGTCCCTTGTAAGTTGGTAATCCACTTCTGATTGGACTGTTTCTGTTTCATTTTCCAAGCTATCCTGAACATTATTTTCAGCTTCTATGGTCTCTGAAACTTCTTGAATAATCTGATCTGACTTATCCTCTTTGTTTGAAAACTCCACCTCAATCTGTTTTTTCTGCATTAAGGTATTATTTGGAAGAACTTGTAGTGGTGTGTTGTAAGGAAAATCTTCTTCATTAAACACCACATCTCTACTTATTAGTATCCCGGTTTTTCCAGATTCTATACACCACAACCGATAGCCTTTCACCCCTTCTTGATAACCTAGAAGAATACATCTTCTAGGTCTTGGTTCTGTTTTATCTTGCTTATAATGACAATAAGCTGCACACCCGAAAACTTTTAGTATATCTAACTTGGGAGGAAAACCGAACCACTTCTCAAAAGGTGTTTTAAAATTTAGAGCCGTTGAAGGGCTCAAATTGATCAAGTATGTTGTTGTTTTAGCAGCTTCAGCCCAGAATTTTCTGGGTAAATTAGTTGTTAACAACATGCATCGAACCCGTTCAAGGATGGTTCGATTCATGCGTTCAGCTAACCCATTTTGTTGTGGTGTTAAACGAACTGTTTTATGCCTCTGAATCCCTTCAGCTTCACAGAATCTATTGAATTCCTTAGACCAGAATTCCATGCCGTTATCTGTTCTAAGAATTTTGATCTTTCTTCCTTTTTCGTTTTCAACCAGATTTTTCCAAGTCTTAAAAGTGCCAAAGGCTTTATTGCTATAAAGCCATAATTTTCTTGAATAATCATCAATGATTGTGAGGAAATAATGTGCTCCCCCACATGATGATATCTTCTCGGGTCCTCATAAATCAGAATGTACATAATCTAGTACCGATTCTGTTTTATGGACGGATCGGCTGAATTTAACTCTCGTGCTTTTTCCAAGAATGCAATTCTCACAGAATTTCAAATTTATACATTTGCAACCCTTCAATAAATCATGTTTTTGTAATTCCAATAGACCTCGTTCACTTATATGACCGAGCCGTTTATGCCACAACTCTGTTTCTTTCCCGTGATTCTCGATTATATTTGAATTTTCTCCTGTTATCGTTTTCCCTTGCAAAATATATAAACCGTTCTGTAAAATACTCTTCATAACAATAAGCGCACCTTTAGAAACTTTTATTGATGCTTTATCAATTTTTATAGAACATCCAGATTTATCAAGCATCCCAATAGATATTAAGTTCCTCTTCAATTCGGGAATATACCGAACATTTTGTAGAGTTCGGACTTGGCCATCATGCATTGAGATCTGAATTGCACCTTCTCCCATAATATCACATGTTTTGTTATTTCCCAATAGGACTTGGCCTCCTCTAACTTCTTTTAGATTAAGAAACCAATCTTTCTTTGGAGTCATATGGAAAGAACACCACGAATCAAGAACCCATAGATCACTTGAGTCTTTTTTCGAGGCTACCAGTACTTCTGATGAATCGTAACCCTCTGAAACAACCGAGACATCACCTTGGTCTGACTTCTTTTCTCCCATCTTCTTCTTTCTCTCAAAACAATTACGTTTAAGGTGCCCTTCCTTATTACAATAATAACATCTCCTTGCTGTTTTTTACTTGGATCTGCTCTATTTCTCTTAATTTTTTGATCCCGAGACTGTGAACGGCCTCTTACAGTCAAACCGTCACCGTGTGCATTTTCCGAAGTATTTGTTCTTTCCTACATCAACTTTGAATTTAACGCTGCTTTGACTTCATCCATTGTTAGGGTTTGTTTTCCGTATAACATAGTATCAACAAAATTGTCATAGTACTTAGGTAAAGAACTCAAAAGAATAATTGCTTGGTCCTCTTCCTCCACCATAACTCCAATATTGTTTAAGTCAAGAATTACTTTGTTGAATTCATCAATATGCTTCCTGATTTCAGTAGAATCATCCATCTCCATATTATATAATTTCTTTTTTAAATATAGCCGATTTGCAAGAGAACGCTTCATATATAGAGATTCTAGTTTTTGCCATACCTTGAGAGCCGATTCCTCTTTAGTGACTTCTCTGAGAACTTCATCTCCTAAGCATAATAGAATAGCACTATGAGCTTTAGCTTCAACCTCTTCAGCTTTAGGTTTATCGGTCTCCCATAATTTGGCAAATGCAGATTCATTGATTGCTTGAGCAACGCCTTGCTGCACTAGTAAGGCTTGCATTTTAATCCTCCAAAGACTGAAATCATTACTCCCGGTGAACATTGATGCTTCGAATTTTGTCATCCCTTTTACTAATTGTATAAGCTAAATCCACTGCACTTAACGAACTCCACGTTCACCACACCAATTGTTGTGTTTTAAATGAAAAACTACGTCGTTTCTTTGTGCCGAAGAGGATAGAAATTAGACGTCAAGATTTTAACGTGGTTCAGGTAGTTGGTGAGACTACCCTACATCCACGGCTGAAGACGATCGATAACATTACATGAAGGACAAAAGTACGGTACATCCTTTTACCCAGATCTATCGACCAGATCTGTAGAAATAGAATCAGTAAAGAAAGAAGAAACTAGAAACCCTTGTAAGTTTTGCAGCAATCTTCTCGGCGACTCTCCTTGGCTCTCTCCCCCTGCTCCAGGCGATTTCTTCAGATAAGTTTCCCTTCTCTTGTTCACTCTTCTCCTCTCCTCTGTCCTAATATATATGAGGAACTTATTGGGTTATTTTCCTTCTGATTCTTCATGCCCGGAAGTCTTACAAAATATTCTAACTAAATTTCTCTCTTCCTTCTTTCTGTTGTAACCGTTGCTTTTCTTTCCAGGTGGCAGAAGGTTGAAGCACTCAACCAACACTTCACACCACTGAAAAATGCCCAGTATAAACTGTACTCTGCAATACCTTTTATTCTGGATTTAATGGCTTCAAACCGGCTTTGATATTCTTCTACCGTCACTTGTTGTTTCAAAGCCACTGATTGGAAACATCGATAGGTACTCTCCCTTTGAAACCAAGCTAACGCCGGACCTTCAAAACACATGATCGCCGCTTCAACCAATAGGATTTGAAGAATCCTTTTGATTATTAAATATGAAAACATAAGAAACCGTACACTAGAGAAACTTGGAGGGTTCTCAAACCTCCACATTTGGGAGACTTCAAGAGCTCTCTATCCTCCACAATTGACTACTATTCAATGTATCCTTTATCACACCTCTTCTCTATTTAATGGCCTACTAGTAGTTAACCTCTCTTAATTACAATTAACTGCCTCTAACTTCTACTAATTCCTATAAATTTCAACTAACTATTTATGACTAAATAAAATATACTCCTAACATATCAAAAGTAAAGAAATAAGAAAAGAATGAAACGAACCGAAACGAATATGCATTGTTTTACGAAATTGCATGTACATCTAATATTCATATTACATAAAAATTATTTTACGAAAAACATGACATGTTCTATGTTTATTTTTATGTTCATGTTGCTTACTGAGCGTTGGACTATAGATGAATTTTATGATGCATGTATGAATGATGATCAATTGAAATAAAAAGAAATAACAAAACATAATTCATGTGAAGAATTGAGGTTGGTGTGCAAAAGTGACGGATGAAAAAAATTTTAAGTTATATTTTTAAAATATTTTAAAGAGACTGATTATCATGTTTTAAATGAGATTTGAACCGTTTTATATTTTGATGAATTTATTTGAGTATGTCTTGTTAAAAGATTTGATTTTATGAGAGTTAGACTTACGCTGCAAGTTTCAAGTTTATGTTTGAAAAACAGAATTTATACTGCAAAAGAATATTTTATGAAAATAATAGCAAACTGAGACCTCTAGTAAGGTTAGATTTTCAGGTCATTACACACGTACTATACTAATCAAGAAGGGTCTATAGACAAAATAGAATTTCGTCATCTGAAAAGGATGTCATTAACCTAGTGACAGAATCGATCAATTTGTTACATAAGAATGAGATTGTAGCTAACTAATGATGATGGAGAGATAACGAAAAAGTGAAAAAAAGAACAGACAAAAATCCACTGATGTACCTTAGACGACCCCGTCAGGCCATCCCTGACTTTTGGAATGATCAAAATGTGTACAGGAGCTCGTGGGGGAGTATCTCTAAAAGCAAGGACCTGGCAACTACATGTCCCATGTCTATGGAGTCTGCTACAAAATACGCATGCAATAAGATGAAAGGAACTTGGAGAGAAAAACAAAATATTCAAATCTCCAGATAAAATCAAACCGATTGGCACGGCCGACTCGGAGATAGAAACTGCACGCAGTTTAGTGCTAGCAAATGCAGCTGATGCCAGAGCTTGATAGGAAAAACGATGACATGCTGACATGCAGAAAGTAAAAAAACGAAATTTATAAACAAGCGTAAGGCTTCAACCGACACCGACAAAAAAAAAAAGAGAGAAGACACATCAATAAAACAAGTGAAATGCAACTGTCCCCTAATCATCGTCATAAACAATAGTGGCAGGAATTTCCTTGTTAATGATTTTGTCGAATCTGCGCATTAATAAATTAGAAACAGCTCCTAAGTTTCAAATTCATAACAAAACCATATTGCAACATAAACAGTCGGAATGAAATTATAATAGAGCAAAAGCAGTTAGAGGAATTCTAGAAATCGGACTGCGATCTCTGCACTTGCAATAGAATCATAAAAGAACAGATCAATCCATTCTTAGCTCAACAGCAATTATGTTTAACTGAAGTCATACTATCAACCAATTTCTGGATAGTGTTAATGTGCAGATTCGATAAAATCATTAACCCCGACCTAACAAATCCTCATCGAAGCTTATGACGATGATTAGGGGACAGTTGGCTGTGAACATTGCCTAGCTCCACAAGAACTTGGACCTCGACAATGTTCTCAAACACTTTGCCCAGGTCAAAGGTTTTACGCTATGACCATCCATGGTAATTTTGATCAGATCAGGTGGGTGGACTAAATAAAACTTCATATCCGTAGGATGTAAGAGTTCAAATTCGGGTTCTGCCCCAAAAAAAGAAAGTTCAATCAATAATTTTCCAACAATTTGCTTTGAAAATCATGAACAAATTCTCATAACACGACCAGGACAGGTAAAGATCCATTCCGAAATAGTAACAAAATGATAATCGGCCTGACCTGACATATAAAAACTCAACTCAAAGGAAGAACAGCATAGACAGCAAGACCTATAATCAATCATTAACGCCCAAAACAAGTCATTTTATGAAGTCATCAACCCCGACCTAACAAATCCTCATCGAAGCTTACCTCCAAAGTTACTTTCAATTTGAATATTTTTATGGCAGCAATAGGAGAGAAAATCATTTACCGTTAAAAAAGAGAAGAGAACAATACTTAAAACCGAAAACAACCATGGATATTGAATCTGGGAAGTAATTAGCCATCAGTTCTAAGGAGGTATAAAGACTTGATTTGAAGAAGACAATCCAAATACATGGTATTAAATAAACCACAAAATGGATTTTCCATGAGTATGTACACAAAGGTTTTGAAGCTCCAACCACAAAAATCTAATGAAAGTCGACCTTCCCATATAACTACATTGCTAACCACTTATCTAACCAAATACATGCCCATAAGTAAATTCCTCATCATCGGGCAATCATCTCGTAAGTAAAACTGTTCAACCATCCTGATTCACACAATGCCAACATTTTGAAATTGCTTCAGGGTTGAAGGATGAAAAGTCATTACCCAGTAAGTTTTTTCTAACACCATCGATTGGGGGAATCAATTTTGTTACTGTTGTGCAGCCTTTGCTTCTTTCGGGAAGACGATGACCCAGGAGAATTATCGCCAGTGGCTGGCTCACCCTGGCCTGATATTCCGGCATGCTCAGCCTCTGGCGATGTTTCTGTGTCTTTCAGAATGCCACCTAATTTCTGCTGTTCTTCGATGATCTTCTGCAAGTAATTACCCTGAGCTTCAATTCTCATTTGTAACTGTCTCTGAACCTGTAATATATATAGTCTGAAATCCTTAATTCAAGAGATGTAAATTCAGCTAATGACAGAAATCTATCGTTTAAGGGAAATAGACAGCGCCTGAAGAGGATAAAATCAGTGATTGCATAGAATTAATGAGCTGACGATTCAAAGTTAAAATTAGCTTTTTTTTTCATTTTGTTTGAAAGAGTGCGTCCATTTTTTTTCTAATAACTGGGGCTATATGCACCAATTGTTTGCAGATAACTCAAAATAATGATTAACCTTGCCCCTAAGAGTCACTCTTTATGGTGCTCTTTGGGACTAGTATGATCATACTAATAATCTAGAGTCACTTAAGCAGATTAGGTGGGTAGGCATAAAGAAAAGGATTCAAGGTGTGGGCAAGGGTATCCCCTTTCATTTTTTCCGAAAATGAAATAAAGAACCCTTTCAATCATGTAACATATAGGGAATAATGCAAATACATTAATCTTGAAAGCAGTAAGGAATAAAACCTCAAGCTGATCCTGAAGCCGTTTTTGAACCTCCATCTGCATCCTCAATGCCTCATTCATTTGCATGCCCCTGGAGGATATCGTTTACATAAACATCACTTTGGCTGTGATGTTAAAACATGGAGCTACCCAGGAAAAAAAATAGAAATCCCTAAAATAAAGAAGCTCACGAGAAATCTTCACGGAATAAACTATCTCCAGAACTTTTCTTCTCATCTTTAGAACATAAAGGTCAACAAAAAGATCCTTACTGGCAAAAGACCCCAAAAAAGATTCAGCTACGCTTCTAATCATTTAAAGAGCGAGCCTAAAAAAGTGTGGTCTTTACCATCAGTTGGAGATTCTGGGAGGTACTTTGCTAGGCGATATTTCTACGATAATGATGAAAGTACAGTAACTTTAAAGAAAGATACAAATCACTAACAAAACTAACATGGCCTCATGAACAAGTCAGAATCATAGTAGATGTACGAACACGGTACCTGCAAATGGCTTTTTACATGATATATAGTAAGACCTGGAACCCCCATCACCCTTAAAACACCTTTTGGTGTGGCCCCTACAGTAAACTTGGTAAAATTAGTAAAAACTTGACTATTTTGAAAGAGCAACGACAAGCAAGTAGGACTAATGCAACTACTTTATAAGTCAGAAACATCAACATCGATTGCAATTTTGAATTTCCAGTTCGAGCAAATTTTACCACCAACAAATTCATATTCCTTGAAAAAAAATCAGGAAAATGTACAAAACATGCATACGGTTATCACAAGGAATCTTAAAACAGCAAATAGGCGAAATAGTTAAGGGAACCATGCAGTAAACAGCACGGCTATCAAGTCAGTTGCTTATTAAAATTAGAAAGTCAAGTGCCCTTCTGCTAGCCAACAATTGTTCTATGTATGATGAAACAGAGGTGAAGTCTTATTACACTGAAATTAACTTGGAAATTGTGGAGGAAGAGAGTGACTAATGGCCTACGTTTGGAAAATATCTAGTCAAAAAATTTGTTAGGAAAACTTTCGCAGCTAATTATTACTCTCCTAATCTTGACTAGTCTTTTAAATACAAAAGTAATTATAACCACACTAAAAGGAGGAGAAAAAACAGAAACTAATTTTATGGTAGATTCCGTTGCCATTTCTATTCAAATATAGCCACAAACTATAGCCATACAAGAAACCCTATAATCTTCTTGCTACTCTTTGGACTGTCTCTGTTAAACCATACAAGATATATAAATGGATTCGTGTTCTCTTTGGAGATTACCTTTTCTTGAAAATCCCCAAGGTAGGTAGTATCCTTGTTTGAAATGTAATGCATTAGATCAACATAATTAAGATAGAGAGAGAAACGAATGATACCACAAATCATTTTAGGAGGTGAGAATAAGGAACTATTCCAAGTTCTTAAAGCACATATACTAGAATGTAAATTATGTTCTTTACTCCAGGCAAGTTCTCCATTATTTTCTTAACTACATTCAAAATTTATTTTATAGTAATCTAACAACATCTTTCCACATTAAAATTTAATAACATAATTAAAAATAAATAAAAATAAAAATACCCACTATCTGGGCCACCAAGTTGTGTAATGGCATCCACAAAGCGATCATGAAGATCTGATGTCCAACGCAACCGTTGCTTTCCACTCCCTGGAGCATTTGAAGCTTGCTCTGCTACTTGCATTTTATGAGGCGCCACAGTTGTAGTGGAAGTTTTATTTTCGTGAAACATGCCAAAAAGACTATAAACACATTTAGATCACCACATACTTGCTTTCTATGGAAAACCACAACTTTTAACATTCTGCCATTGAAGGATGAAGAGAAATGTTCTTTCACGTTCATCTCTCAATACATGAAGCAAGATTCAGTGCAAAAACTTTCACATGGTAGAATGCCAAAAGCTCAAGACGGAATCACTAACAAAAGAGCTTCAAAGAGACTATGAAAATCTAAATTTCATTTTGTTCTTTCCAAATATAAAGAAATAATAGTCGATCTCTATCACGAGAATCAGTTTGCATCCAATTTACATTTCAAAAGTGTAAATGGGTTTAGCTTCTGGCATCTGACCTATGAAATTCCATCATAAAGAAGACCCTCCTTTCGAACAATTATCTGGCAAATTTATTTTCACATTATATTCGTAAATTTTTTCTTTTACAAAGTTGAAAATATACAGAAGAAATTTGAAGGATTTTTTGCCTTTCAAAAAGTTGTCCAGGCATCACACTTTCACTAAACAAAGCGGCCAAAGCAACAATCCTCAAGAACCAGCCTTGCAAGGTTTAATAATTAAATTTCCAAACCATTCTCCGTATGGCGTATTACCGCAAATAAACTTTCGCCTGTTTCACCTCCAGGCACAACTTCGTAACAACTAGTATAAATCCAAATTAGCAAACTAGTATTTATGCCAAATCTAATAAATTTAGCATCTAAACCGTAAGAAATAAACTTCTTGACTAAACAGCAAAAAAAATTATCCCGCCAAGAAATAAACTTCATCTGATGTGTAATGTCCACAAAAATCCATCCTCAGGAAGTAAGTGCAAATGTTCGACTGTTTCCTGGGCCCAAAAATGAAATGAGTCCGAGTCGATTAAGATGTGGCTCCGATGCTCACTAAATTTGAAGAGGAGTTTAAGGACAAGAGTTCACATAATATAAAATATAGGGGATTCCAGTGACGGTACACATAGCAGAGAGAAATGAAGAAAATGAGGCTAAAAGAGGAGAAATGAAGGCAAGCATGATGAGACGAGGAATCTAGTAAGGTGTATCAAAACTTTGATCTCGAAAAATAATTTACAGAAACAAAAAAGAAAATTCAAACCTGCAAATTAAAGCTCCAAAGCTCTCATCTGCGACGAAACCAGATCAAAAAATAGAAGTTGACTCGAGGCGCGAAAAAGGGGAAGAAGGTAGACAAGCTGGGAATTTTGATTCTTAAGCAGAGGAGAGTAATGATGGGAATGAGTTCGATTTTCAGCCAAGTGGACTTTCTTTTTGTCTTTTGTAGGGTTTGAGATTCGTTTGAGGGCACTCACTGTAATTAACGAACGAATCTTTCCTGGTTTCAGGCTAGAGGTTCTTCCATCTAGAGAGAGAGAGAGAGAGAGTAGGTGTAGCCTGCGTGGAAAGGACGGCGGGATTTATAGGGGCGAAGTGGTAGACATATCTGGCTTCTCCTAGCACAGATTTGGGAGTTGGGACCCATTGGGAATCCATTGATGAACAGGAAGCATCCCTGACATCGCTTTGCTCCGGCAGCTTCTTATTGCTTGCGCTCTCTTTCGAACGTCGACCTCATGATCTGCACTTTGACCATTTTAATTGGGCCGTCGTTTCAGCCCAATCACATTGGCCCAATAGCCTCGACCCAATCTTCTCAAGGCGCAAGGATATGTTTCAATTGACTTTTATACCTGTAATATTAAGTTTATTTTTTTATTTTTTTTTTATTATATACGTTAATATTTTGAGTTATAAATAATTTAATTAAAATATAATTAATATATTATAATTTATATAATTATTTATTATACTAATAACAACTTAACATGTATAATAAAAAGATAAAAAGTAAATCAGACATTAGTCGTTTAGCACATATTCAACAAGAGATGCAAACTAGTTCAATTTCATAAGTAACCAAATATTGCCTCCAACTAAATTTGATTATGTCCTCAGTTTACTTTAGAAAAATCAAGCAAAGTCAAAATGAACCCAAAGAATCAAAATTAAAATTTATGAAATATTATAATGTTAACGTAAAAATATCTTGTGTAAGTTACATGTCACATGATTTTTGTTCTCGAATTGTGATTTTAAGATGAAAGTGTTTGTTTGAAGTCCATTGTTTGATGGTTGCTAGGTTGAAGCAAATTAATGAAGTAAGTTGGGTTAAAGGACTACCTTCGTGTAAGATTTGGTCGACCGCAGAAGATTGGCGGTCGACACCTTCTATTACGGTCGTCCGCAAGAGGTTTGGTGGTCGACACCTTCTATTACGGTCGACCGCAAGACGGTCGATACTTTGCTAAACGGTCGAGCGCAAAAGATTAGCGGTCGACACCTTGAGTCAAGCGGTCGACCCCAGGATTGAGGAGGGGTCGACACAATATAACTATCCGAAGTACTTTTGGTCGACACCTTAAGTAGCGGTCGACACCTTTCCTGACTAAGTTGAAAAGTCAGCCAAAAACGTGGAGAAATCTGATGGATGGATGTTAGTAAAACATTGTTTTTGATTAATTAAGAGATAATAAGGCATGGTCTGTCATTCTCCTACCAGCACGACTCATTCTCCCTACTTTACTTTAAGTCATCACATCTTGACGAGAGGAGAGGGAGATTGAGGAAAGGAAGTGAGTTATCCCGAGGGGAAGAGGAAAACTCTGAAGCTTTCGCAGAAACGGAAGTTCAAGGTAATATTTTATATCATCTTAAGTTCTTCTAAGTTCAGTAAGGATAATATGATTGTATTAGATGAACTGGTGGATAAATATGGATGATTTCATGTTAATGGCTATGAAATCGGTTAATCATGCATAAAGTTAGAATTTTTGAGATTCGGTCAAGTTTTAGCACGAATTTGAGTTTATGTCCTTCATAAGAGTTAAAGTAGACTCTTAGAGTCATTCATGGCCATTTGAATCACTCAATTCGGAGCTATGTAGAAAACGTTATGGACGTCGCAAGTTAATAGACGAAAACTGGGAAAGGAAATTCGGACGACCGTTTTGTAGTTAAGGTCGTCTGTTTTGTAACCGGTCGACCGGATTCCAATTTTCAGAAGGGATGCTCTCTGTTTTTTAGCAGCGGTCGACCCCTTTATTTATGCGGTCGATCGGTTATGGAATTTAAGCAATTCATATGCTCATTTTCTGAATTCGGTGTCTTCTAAGAAGTTATAGTGGACTCTTTAAGAAACAATTTGACACCTTGAGCATAGCAAATGGATCATTAACGAGGAAGTTATAGTTGTTTGAAGTTGAGATAAAAAGTTAAGAGTTTATTACTTCTATTCCTTGTATAATCGATATGTTTAGGTCATTGATTGGATTAAAAAGGAGACTCAAGTGGACTAATTCAAGATAGCTGCTAATGTAAGTTAATGTTGCATGTGATTTGGCCCTAATGGGACTACATTACAAAGACTACGATTTATGATTTTGGAATATGCTGGATTGTTTGGGGTGTAATGCACAATACACCGACCTCAATTTATTTGAGGATATGTTTGTGTGTCTTCTTTGATGATTGATTGATTATTGGTGTTAGAATAAAGATGCATGTTTAGAATGCCTGCAATGTTTGAATTGTATATTTTATTGCATGTTAACATGTTCATGCATTTTAATTATTCATGCATCATGGTTTTAAGAAAAAATACAAAAATGATTTGCATGCATGATTTTCATGATAATATGCAATGGGTCGTTGAGGGAGGAGTTAGACTGCCTCGAGGGAGGCCAGATGATGTCTACTCTCTCCCGTGGTACCTTCAACGATCAAATAATGAAAGAAATGAAATGAATAAAATGTACGTAAATAGTTATATGTTGGGCGGGGTTTGAGTTTGGCTGTCCCAAGAGGTTGGACCAGATGGTGCATACTCTCCCCTAGACGGTATTACCCACATTAGCTGGACTGTTAAGTGAAAGAAAAGAAATCAAATGAACGAAATGTACGTAAATAGTTACATGTTGGGCGGGGTTTGAGTTTGGCTGTCCCAAGAGGTTGGACCAGATGGTGCCTACTCTCCCCTAGACGGTATTACCCACATTAACTGGACTGTTAAGTAAAAGAAAAGAAACAAAATGAACGATACTGAAACTGCATTGTTTTTATAAAGCAGCAT
The DNA here is from genome assembly GCA_003255005.1 of Begonia fuchsioides. Lineage (NCBI taxonomy): Eukaryota > Viridiplantae > Streptophyta > Magnoliopsida > Cucurbitales > Begoniaceae > Begonia > Begonia fuchsioides. The sequence goes on from QAOC01015783.1 coordinate 163,704, forward strand.
ATATATAAAGGTCTCATAAATGTTTTATTAGTATGGATTAACTTACTGAGCCGTAAGCTCACTAGTTAAGCTTTGTGATATAGGTGACGAAGCTCGGGATGAAGAATTTAGTCTTCATCACGTGCCATGACATGTGGATGAGGCTGTTTTGGAGCGGGTTGTTTACGAAACCAAGCAACGACCCGTGGGGGAAGGAAAAGAAAATGATTTTTAATGTATTCGAGGTTTTATCGCAAAACTAAGTAGATGCTTTACGATATTTTGAATGATGTTGGTGAAGCCTTTTGTTAAAGTCTTGAACAATTATGTCAAACGTTTTAAAGGAATGAAAATTGTTATTTTGCATAAAGTTACCTTTAAACTGTATTGATTAAATTGAGGTTTACATGTGTACGGGTTCATTAGTTCAACGTTTAAAGTATTACGCTTCCACTAAGTTTTCAAGTCAAGTATTTCAAGTGTATTTACAAAAAAGAAAAATTTTACCGTTGTTTTCAAAAGGTTTTTAAATAACGGGATGTTACACGCCAGACCACTCTTATGTTTGGATGATTGTCACTTGAAAGGTGCATGTCTCGGCCATCTTCTAACGGTTGTCGGTATTGACTCTGACAATGGACTCTATCATAATGCATATGCAGTAGTGGAGTTAGAGTGCAGAGATTCATGAAGTTGGTTTCTCGAACAGCTAAGACAAGATGTTAACAGTTCAAACAGGTTTGGGTGGACTATAATATCAGCAGACAGAACGAACTTGTCAATGCAGTTCAAGAGAAGCTTCTGTGGACAAGTATACAAACAGTTTTTATGGAACGCTTCACATGCCTCGACCGAACCTGAGTTCGAACGCCATATGACACGGTTGCACCGTCATAACCCTTTGGCTGCTGAATATTTAAGAGTTATTCCGAAAGAAACATGGACAACACATGTCTTCTCGTCGAACTCAAAATGTGAAATGAGTTTGAATAATCTCAGTGAGCCATTCAACAACGTTATTCTCGCAGCTAGATACAAACACATCATTACATTGTTGGATATGATAGGTAAATCTATAGTTGTTCGTATTGTGAAAAGACACGAGACGATGCTTCAAAGTTCGGATATGCTATGCCCAAGAATAAGGCAAATCTTAAATCAAGCGACCCGAGAGGCGATGAATTAGAGTGCCGTGTTTTTCGAAAATGCCATGTATGAAGTTAGCAATGACAGGAGACAATTTATCGTCAATATGGGAACTCAGAATTGCAACTGTTATAGATGGGAACTAACAGAGATTCCGTGTGTCTATTCTATCTCCGCTATGCAGTGGATGCGTGCACCAATCGATCAATACATACACTAATACTATCATAGGGAGACGTACCTAACGATGTATTCATACTACATTGCACTGATTGCTGAACGTGAGATGTGGCCGTCAAATCCGGGAAGATATGGTACATTGATACCACCAGCAGTTAGACGCAGGCTTGGTCAATCAAAGAAGAAAAGAACAAAAGACGTCAATGAGACCCAACGTAGCAGTACTTCCATAAGTCAAAGAACCGTCACCGTGCAATGTGATACGTGCGGTAGGAGTGAGTATAATAAGAAATCATGTCTCGGAAGAGCCTCCATCTCAGACGCTCGACGATCTGCTGCCGAGGAAGACATGTTCATGGGCTTTAACGTAGGCACACAAGAGTCACAAAATAATCCACGAGAATCAGTGGCGGAACCCGTCCAAAATCCAAAACCACGTAGAAGGTGGCCAGCCTGGCCGAGATGGACAAGACAATAATATTATAAATGTATTATAACGTTGAAGAAAAAATATGTTCATTAGAAATTTTAAAAAAGTACAATGATAATGTAAAGGAAAAAAAATACAATAATAATGAAAAAGTAACTAAAAATAGTCTCAATCTGGTGGGGTTGTGGAGGATCCTCGTCAAAAAGAGAAACTTGAAACATCCCGGCTGTATCCAGCGTCCGCCGCATCTCTATGCTCAATCCTGTCTATATACTGTATATGTGTGGCATGATAACTGTCAATCCGCTGCATCTGCTCGGCATGGTAACTGTCCATCCGCTGCATCTGCATGGTATGAAAATAGGTTCATCTGCTCCATCATAAGCGTCAATGTTGGCTCATGATACGAGGTCTGCGGCATCTAACTACCAGAAGGGTCGAAAGGTCCTCGCTTCTCACCCATCGAAGGTGCAGAAGGTCCTGACATCCCACCAAAAGACGGCTCCGCCATGTGAGCATAGGGATGAGTGGGCATCTGGGTAAAATCCAGCGGATCATCCTGAGCGGGAAGATCAACGTCCGGATCAAAGTGCATCCGGGCGGCTGCTGTGTCTCTCTTGTCTACTCACATATCGCCCACCTCTATCAAACCTATCCTCCCAAGTTGAGGACGATCAAAAGCATCATGGACCCGAGGCTCCCTCATCAACTTACCCTGAGAAATCCGTCCACATAGTACGGAAATGAGTTTTGTAATCAAAACTCTGTACGTGAGGTTTTTCTTAACACCCTATGAATCTCACTCATATGACGCAATATTAAATATCTCGAGTTGAACCGGGTTCCAGTATAAAGACAATACATAATATATAAGTCGATATGAGTTACCAGCTCGCGATGTCCGTCCCTTGGAAGAATCGTGTGAGATATCATGTTCTGGATCACTCGAGCTATCACGTTAAGCTCGTTCGCCTGCGGCTTCATCAAAGAATCTGCTCGACTATCTGATGCCCAAATTTGCCTCAAAAAAGATAATTCAGCCACTTGTACAATACACGGAGCGGCCTGAGTGGAGTTGTAATACATCTCGCCTTGGCCATCCTCAGACTCCTCTGAATAATCAATAATTTTGTTGATGTGCTCCGGCGTAATCATCATATCTCTCGCAAACATAAATGTCTTTCCATTACCGCTGTCCTCTGAAACCACAAGGTTCGCATAAAAGAGCCGCACTAATCGCTCAGCTGAAGGGCCTGATAACTCAAACATTCTGACCAAACCAATGTCAACAGCCATCTGTCGAATCCTCAGACCTTCAAATGCTGAGAATACAACTGGTCTAGGAGGTTATGACCGACCGTAACGAGAAGACTTTGTCAAACATCCTCTCGGTTGCAAGGAAACAAAATACACCACGACGTCCTCTTACAGACAAAGGCGAATCAGAAACTCCAACTTCCGAGGGTTGGGACGATCTCTCATCATCGTTGCGGTGCTGTCCGACGATTCTGATGCATTTTCCACGACCGAAGTTCATTTTTGCAAAAATATGAAAATTTTGGCAGAGCCTAAGACTTCCGAAAGGTAAAAAAAATAGAAAACTCAGCCCAAATTTATAGATTTTGGGCTGATCGGACGCATGCTTGCCTCACTCGGACGAAAGAATGCGTCCGAGTGAGGCATGATCGGACGCATATCAGACGAATGAGACAACAATTTCTTACCTCATTCGTCCGATCATGCCTCACTCGGACGAATATCAGACGAATATTGGACGAATATCGGACGAATGAGGCAAGCAATTCTGTCTCATTCGTCCGATCATGCCTCACTCGGATGAATATCAGAAGAATGAGGCAGAATTTCATGCGTCCGACGAGCCCAAATTTTGTTTTTCGAAAACTCAGGCCCGATTTCGCCTATTTTCCGAAAACTCATGCTTGAAAATTATTTTTACCCTAAAATGCGGTTCTCCTAATTTCTATCACCTCCATTTGATCCTATTTAAAGTATACTCTAACTGATTTAGGAGAAGAACATCTATTCCCCGTTGGATGGATCACCACGTGGCCCGATATAAACGGAGAACCTACGGAATGTGAAATGGTCCTTGTAACAGACAATTACAGCCTCGGAAATCCTCTCTTTGTATAAAACGGCAGCTCTGTCCGTAGAGGACTCGACGCCCTTGGATGTTTCCTTGATTGAGGAGGAGCTCTTGAGCTTGATCGGTTTTCGAGGAGGGAGACTTTGGATTTTCGTCTGGAATTAGAGAGATACAATGGCCGATCAGCTCACCGACGATCAGATCTCTGAGTTTAAGGAAGCCTTCAGCTTGTTTGACAAGGATGGCGACGGTTCGTTTATCTTTATTTCTCTCTCGCGATTTCATTTTGTTCGTTTTGATTTTCATGTTACCTGTTTCTTCTGTGTTATTTATCTTCATCTCATGATCAGATTTGTTTTCTTTGACGGATGGTTCGTAGATCCCCCTCCTGTTCTCTTGCCGTCAATTTTTTTTGTCGACATGTATTCTGTCAACCTTATTTCAGAAACTAATGATAAAATCTCATGGATAAACTTATTCGTCTACTTCCAATTGAACTTTAATTTAAGGTAACATTTGCTGATACATGGAATATAATGGATTTACTTTTCCTCTGCTGCGGCTGATGTCATAATTTACTTTCCTTCAAATCCAATAATTTTAACTTTTCTGTAAAATTTCTTTCGTAATTATATGAGCTTCAGATTCAATTGATGGAGCATGAATTATGTTAGGAAAATTTCATCCACGGATATGCAATTTACTGTATATGAATCTGATTTCGTGCGGATGAATTTTTCCGGTGATAAAGAATGCGATCTTAGTACAAAGATATGCGACTCTCTTGTTTCTCGTGGAGATGATTTTTTCCCTTTTCTACAGTAACAACTGTTTTAGGTCGGGTGGAATTAGTACCTCACAAATTGTCTACTTGCAACCTTTATCACATTCATTTGTGATGAGAATTCTTTAATGATCCATTATAAGTCTTATCTTTTCTTGGTGGTTAATCCTATTTTGAGTCCTTGAATGTGTTCACAGTTCATGCATTTGTTTGGAGGAATGGGTTTTAACAAGTGACATGAGATATAGCTGTCTGATTTATACATTGCTGGATGAATAGGACTACTTGAACTCTATTTGAATGTATGTGGTGAACGGTTGTGTAGGTTGCATCACCACCAAGGAGCTTGGAACTGTAATGAGGTCTCTTGGGCAGAATCCTACTGAAGCAGAGCTTCAGGACATGATTAATGAAGTAGATGCTGATGGCAATGGCACCATTGACTTCCCTGAGTTTCTTAATCTCATGGCCAGGAAGATGAAAGATACTGATTCGGAGGAAGAACTGAAGGAGGCATTCCGTGTGTTTGACAAGGATCAGAATGGTTTCATCTCTGCTGCTGAGCTGCGCCATGTGATGACTAACCTTGGGGAGAAGCTGACTGACGAAGAAGTCGATGAGATGATTCGCGAGGCCGATGTCGATGGCGACGGTCAGATAAATTACGACGAATTCGTCAAGGTGATGATGGCTAAGTGAGTAGTAATCTCTTATAATCCATGGAAACCATTTTGAATTGCATTTTTTTTTCTGTAATGGAATTCCAAGCCTCTTTAATCCTTAATGTTTTGTGATGATGAGACCTTGTTTTCGTATTCTCCTAAGTTTTCTTGTTGGATAATGATTGAGTTTCACTTGACCTCTTATTTTACTTTCTTTAAATATAATATAATATTAATTATAATAATTATTATTTAATATATCAATGTGTATTCCAAAAGTAATATTTGATTCATTAGCACGAGTCTAATCGGCCTTTTGAGAGCTAATCATATTAGGATAGAGCTGGCAATCGAGCCGGCTCGAGCCCGGGAAGGCCGGCTCGTCGAGCCTGGCGAGCCAAACGAGCCGAGCCTGTCGAGCCTAATCGAGTCGAGCCTGTCGAGCTTTTTTTCAAAATTTTTTGGCTCGAGCGAGCTATCGAGCCTCGAGCTATTCGAGCCGAGCCTCGAGCCGAGCGAGCCCAACTCCCGAGCCTAATCGAGCCAAAAAGAGCCGAGCTTAAACGAACCGAACAATTCGAGCGTAATGAGAAATTTCAAAAATAATCATTATAACATTTAAAAAATTACATAGCATTTATTGAAAAATTACATAACATTGTAATAAAATAATTATATTGTAATACAAAAAATTAGTCGTCAAATTCTAAATTTTTGAATTCTTCCTCGAGTTCATCATCTCGTTGTTGCTCTCTCGTAACGGCATCGCTCCAATCCTTCATGCATATGAGTGCTTCCACGAGATCCGGTGCAAGACTCCCTCGTCGATCGTCGTAAACGCGTCCACCCGCACTAAAAGCCGACTCGGAAGCTACAGTTGAAACAGGAGGAGTTAGTAAATCACGGGCCAATTTTGAAAGTATCGGATACAATCCCGAGTTATTTTTCCACCAACTCAAGATATCGAAGGTCGTATCACGAGGAATTTCGAAACGCGTCTCTAAATATGTATCTAGTTCCGTTTGATCGGAGCCAAACCGATAGACGTCGCCATCAACTTCCTCGTTTATCGATTCCAAATCGTCATTTAGTGGGCCTCCAAACCCGGATCCACCGCTATAAGTACTACCGACTTGAGGTGATGATCGAGTATCACAATATTTTATTTGGTAAGATGCAAATAAAGTAGCAAGTTCGGTTTTTAATGATTGATGAGTAGCAACCGAAATAAAACCTAAGTTATGCGCAATTTTATCAAGCATTAATTTACAACCTTTTATTTTATACCTCGGATGCATAATTAAAGCAAACGAAAAAATAAACGGAATTTCAAGCCAATATTTTTTAAATTTTGTTTCCATTTTATTGACTATTTCCAAAAATTCATTAATTTGTTTATATCTCGAAAAAACACCGGTTAATTTTACAAACCAAGGAAGCACAAGATGTGTGGTCGGATAATAAATTCCCGAACATTCTTTTGTCGCTTCAAAAAATGGTTTCAAAAAATCAAGAAACAAATTAGCCATATCGCAACTACATGTATCTAAAATAATAGTTTGTGATTTTGGCCGTCGGGGGATGGCCTCTCTCTCTCTCTCCCTCCCTCCCTCTCTCTCTTCTTCTCTGCTCTCGGTGACGCCTCGACAGAGTCGGCAAACGAGGAGCGACGGCGACGACGACGACGAGCCGACGGCAACGACGAGGCGAGATCTGGCGAAGACGACGACGATGAAGATGAGGCGACGAGCGAGAGCCAACGGCGAAGACGAGGCGACGAGCGACGAGCGACGACGACGAGCGGCGACGACGACGACGAGGGCGACGAGATCTAGCGACGACGACGGACGACAGACGACGAGGCGAGGCGACGACGGAGGACGGCGAAGATATGGGCGACGAAGGCGGACGGCCCGACGAGCCGACGGCAACGACGAGGCGAGATCTGGCGAAGACGACGACGATGAAGATGAGGCGACGAGCGAGAGCCAACGGCGAAGACGAGGCGACGAGCGACGAGCGACGACGACGAGCGGCGACGACGACGACGAGGGCGACGAGATCTAGCGACGACGACGGACGACAGACGACGAGGCGAGGCGACGACGGAGGACGGCGAAGATATGGGCGACGAAGGCGGACGGCCCGACGAGGCGACGGCAACGACGAGGCGAGATCTGGCGAAGACGACGACGATGAAGATGAGGCGACGAGCGAGAGGCGACGGCGAAGACGAGGTGATGACCGACGAGCGACGACGACGACGAGCGGCGAAAGAGGCGCGACGTCGAGCCTCGTCGGGCTCGCGAGCCTGCCGAGCCTGGCTCGTCGGGCTCGCGAGCCTCTTTAGGCGGGCTCGGCTCGGGCTCGACCGGGAGGCTCGCTCGAGCCAGGCTCGGTACTGTTCCAGTCCGAGCCAGGCTCGGTACTGTTCCAGTCCGAGCCTGGCTCGGCTCGACAAAAATTCGAGCCGGCCGAGCGAGCTGGCGAGCCAGCTCGCTCATTTGCCGGCTCTATATTAGGGTGGTCGAAGCTGAAGGCCACTTCGGTGTTTTTATACAACATCCATCCTCGAGTGTCATCGTCTCTTGCCATGAGCATCCTAATTGATCAAAAAAGATTTCCAAATTCTTCATCTGAAAAATAACCTATTGTTTGTGTATGAAGGACACACTAAATATGGACGAGATGGGAGACGGCTTGAGACACTTCAATAGTCAATTTTAATCTAAACATTGATTATATCTATTTCTCGTTTGCGGTTGTTTATTTATGATACTTGAGTACTTAGAAAAGTTCCTGGAAGATGAAAGAGACTGATTCAGAGGAAGAATTGAAAGAGGCACTCCGTGTGTTTGACAAGGATCAGAATCGATTCATCTTCGCCGCTGAGCTGCGCCATGCCATGACAAACCTCATCGATGAAGAAGTTGGCTCATTTGACAGTCTTCTGGCGAGTTCATGGACATGCTTTCATGACCTCCGCAGGCTAAATCTTTGTATCAACTTAAAGTCGCCTAGATTAACGGATTAGAAGTTTAATTTTTGCCTATAACTTGTTTGATATTTATACCGTTATTTTAAGTATTACTAGTTTACTTTTTGCCTATAAATAGAATTCAGTAGGGTTGAATTTGATTATCTTTTAATATTGAATATGAATATGAAACTTTTCTTGTTGAGAGCTCTCAATCCGAGCTCCACTCATGGTTCTGGCCGGCGATCGCCAACCATGGAGTCTTCTTTTCTTTCTATTTGAGGATGGAAGCATTCGCTTCGCATCATATCAATGCTTATTCTTTCATTCTTGTTCATTTTTTTTCTAATTATGCTTTTTCTGGCTTTACTATTAGAGAGAGAAATGTTAGTCAATCACCATTCATTTCGAGTCTTAAACCATATGGAGTCACCTCTCTGGTTTGCTCAACAGTGGAACTGAGTTAGGGGGCTATTGGTTTGGTGATTATTGAAGTTAATGTAATTGTCGTGCATCAACTTTGGGGACCTCTTGGTAACCTGACTCTAGGTAACCCGATTGTAGGACTTATGCCTCGTTTGCGATCATCTTGGTAACCTGACTATAGGTCTTATGCATTGTTTGCAACCCAAACTCATGCGTCGTTTGCAACCCTCTTGGTAACCCGAATCTAGGACCAATGCATCGTTTGCTACCGTCTTGGTAGCATAGGACTTGTGCAAACTTTGCAACCCTCTTGGTAACCCGACTCTAGGATTTGTGCATTTTTTGTAACCTCATGGAAACCCGAATCTATGACTTCGTATTGTTTGCAACCCTCTTTGTAACCTGACTTGAGGATTGTGCATCCTTTGCTACCCTCTTGGCAACTCGACTCTAGGACATCCCGGCAGGTCTATGATTGGAGTAAGTGTTATCTTTTCCATGGATTTTTTGGTATCACCATCAATCCTTCAAACATCAATTTATACAGATTGTCGTGTTTTTGTTCCATGGCTAATTAATGAAGATTGCATATTCTTACTTGGTTCTCGATCTGTACAAACAGATTTGGTTTGATTTTGATTTTTGATAAATCAAATCAAAGACGCCAATTTTTTTTGTTTTCTTTTCATGTTGTGAAAAAAAAAAGTTGAAAGAAAGCTATTAGAATAAATAACATTGATCAAAACAAAATACATTGTTTGATTAAGTTTGACTAATCAACCTGAATTGATGTCACGGTTAAACTAAAAATGTGTTGTTTGTTGAATCCTTAAAGTTCGAGGCTAATAAAAGGAAAAAAAAAAAGACAATGTGCGGAAAAAATTTAAGTTCCTTGACATTGTATCAGGAGTTTTTTGCGAGAAGCCTAGTGTGGACCCATGTCGGAATCTCATTAGCATTTTATTTTTTCTATAGATTAATGTAAGTTACACTTGCAAAGGTTAGCAGTTGTATTCTTATCTTCATAGTAGATTCGTCCATATGTTCGTGATTTTGTTTGTCTTTTGTTTTTTCATGTAAATCTAGTGTCGTACGTGTTATGCCCCAGTCATCATTTGATTCTCAACAAATTTTATTAGAACAACAGGAAAGTTCCATACTCATATCTAAAAAAACTTGGAGATTGCAGATTTGGAAAACTAAATTGCAAGTTTCTAGAAGAAGAGGCAAAAAAAGTAGATAAAATTTGTTCTCTATGTCATTGTCTTGTTCAAGAACATTTCTTCTTTTTAACCGATTGGTCACCGGTCAAAATTGCACTAACAGCCGCAAACTTCCGCAATGGATATACTTCACCACCTCAAGCATCTATCCCTACATTACAAAGCTTATTTAATGAGCTTAACGCTCAATAAGTTAATCCATAATAATAAAAAAATTATGAGACCTTCATGCATATGTTGCTTTATGAAAACAATGCAATTTCGGTATCGTTCATTTCATGTCTTTTCTTTCACTTAATAGTCGAGTTAATGTGGGTAATACCGTCTAGGGGAGAGTAGACACCATTTGGTCAAACCTCTCGGGACAGCCAAACTCAACCCTGCCCAACGTATATTTCGTTCATTTCATTTCTTTCATTATTTGATCGTTGAAGGTACCACGGGAGAGAGTAGACACCATTTGGCCTCCCTCGAAGCAGTCTAACTCGAGCTCCTCCTTCAACGACCCGTTGCATATTATCATGAAAATCATGCATATAAATCATTTTTGTATTTTTCTTAAAACTATGATGCATGAACAATTAAAATGCATGAACATGTTGACATGCAGTAAAATGTACAATTCAAAACATTGCAAGCATTCTAAACATACATCTTTATTCTAACACCAATAATCACTCAATCATCAAACAAGACACACAAACATATCCTCAAATAAATTGAGGTCGGTGTATTGTGCATTACACACCAAACAATCCAGCATATTTCAAAATCATAAAATCCTAATCTTTGTAATGTAGTCCCCTTAGGGCCAATCTCGCATACAACATTAACTTACCTTAGGTCCTTAGCTTTATTGAAAAACTTGATCAATATGTTGCTGCACTTGAAAACCTAAAACGCAAGTAACATAATTCATTAACTTCAAACAACCATAACTTCTTCGATAATGATCCATTTGTGATGCTACGGGTGTCAGATTATTCCTTAAAGAGTCTAATATAACTTCTTAGAAGACACCAAATTCAGAAAACTAACGTAGCATAAAGTATCGGGACATATTAGTGAGCATACTTCTCTGGAAATCATGGACCGGTCGACCCAACTTATTAGGGGTCGACCCATGTTGACAAAACAGAGGCGTCACATTTTTAAATCGAGAATCGGTCGACCCAAACTACAAGTGGTCGACCCAAACTCTCCACAGTTTCCGTACACTGACTTGGGACGTCCATAACTTTTTATACATAACTTCAAATTAAGTGATTCGAACGGCTATAAATCACTCTAAGAGTCTACTTTAACTCTTATGAAGGAAAAAAAATCTAATTCCTACTAATTCTTGACCGAATATCTAGAACTCTAACTTTGTTTATACTTAACTCATTTTCTAACAATCTACATGAAATCTTTCATTTTTATCCATCAATTCAACCGATACCATCATATTATCCTTACTGAACTTAAAAGAAACTCAGATGATAGAAAAATTACCTTGAACCTCACAGCTTCCACGAAAACTTCAGAGTTTTCCTCTTCCCCTTGGGACAACTCACTTCCTCAATCTCACTCTGCTCTCGTCAAGACTGAGAACTCTGAGTAAATAGATAGGGAGAAGAGGTCGTGCTGGTAGGAAAATAGCAGATCATGCCTTCTTATCACTTAATTAAACAAAATCAATCTTTCTTTTATGTCCACCAATCAGATTTCTCCAAGTTTTGGCTGACTTTTCAACGGCATGTATGAATGTGTCGACCGCTTGTCCAATTGTGTCGACCCAATCTATTCCCTAGAGTCATTTGTGTCGACCGCTCGTTTGTTGTGTCAACCAAAAATGTTTCCCGAGAACGACTTGTGTCGACCGCTCGGTCCTGGGGTCGACCGAAAGTTCTAGTTGTGTCGACCCCTCTTCGATCCTGAGGTCGACCGAAAGCGTTCCGGAGGTCCTATTATGTCGACCCCTCCTAAATCCTTGGGTCGACCGATGAACAAAGTGTCGACCGCTAATCCATAGCAGTCGATCAGAAATACAAAGTGTCGACCCCTCTTCGATCCTGAGGTCGACCGAAAGCATTATAATTGTGTCGACCCCTCTCTGATCCTGGGGTCGACCAAAATCATTCATTATGTCGACCCCTCTTCGATCCTGGGGTCGACCGAAACTTCCATTTGTGTCGACCCCTCCTAAATCCTGGGGTCGACCGGATCTTACTTGAAGGTAATCCTTTAGTGTATTTAACCCAACTTACTTAATTACTTATACTCCTCAAACATTATTTTCTTCATCACCTTCAACCTACTAAATTACTAATATCCATAATACCTTAATACTTTAATATTTAGCCAACATTCATAAAACAAATATTAAACATTTCCATCTTAAAGTCACAAAATTCTAAAATAAAATGGGGGTTGTTACAACAAGTCCTTTGGAGGAGTGTTATCGATTCAATCATTAATTGACAAAGAATTACATGAGTGTTCTCTATTCTCGCTCAATTGAGAGTGTTGTGATGATGTGCTTTGCCAATGTGAAATTTTAATAAAGAATCATTAGAATTTTGCGAGTTTTTAGGAGATTTGATGATTTAGGGCCGATTTTCAAAATCCATTGAATTTCTTGAGATTAATTATATTTTGTTTGGAATTAATATCAAATTTGAATTTCATTACATATGCATTTATTTGGACTATTTGATTTGACTTTTGTGTGCTTTTGTTGTCACAAAATAAGTGATTGAGACGATAAAATCTTAAATATAGGTCTTTCATGTTTTGAATTAAGATTAAAGATATTGTTATGGTAGGAGAACAATATTTAAAATTATAAGTGTTTTAAGAGTAGGATTGATATGAATGACAAGATGCAAGAGATACTCTTGAAGATTTAGATGAATTTTGGGGGGATTTGACGATGTCACCTGTAAGTTTTAAATGCTTTTAAACTTGATCAACATCATTGTTGATAAGGCTCATAAGGAACATGAGCATGTGTGAAAGATGAAGATATGAAGATGAGTTCGCTATTTCCATCTATTGATGTATAATCTGCAAAATATCAGTTTTGAAAATATATATAATTAATAAAATTAATATCAGAAAAATTTAAAATACACATTTATCAATTTCGTCAATCACATCAACAACGATGTTTGAATGATTGATTGTCTTACGAATCTAGCTTTGAGTGCAAATTAGAACTTCGATATTTTTTTACGAAAAAGAACTACAAAATGAATCATGAACACATTTTCCATTATTGAATGTTGATTTCGAAAGAACTTTGCAAATAGGAATAAACAATTTTATTTTGCAGTTTTACTTAATGTTGGATATTTCAAAGAATTCTTTTTCCACCATGCCAAATATCTAGATTATCTAGTTTATTTTCTAATTATAAGCTAAATATTGGTCAAATTCCGTCTTTTTCTCTACTGCATGTAGCTCACAATATGGCTAACAAACATGTCGTGTATTTTTTTATTGGTAAAAAAATACTCTACTAATACTTTCTTCGTGATCTTTCAAGCCATCACAAATAATCTAGTTGAATATGTGTCCAAAACATCGCATATGCATGTAATCTTCTTCCCCATTTGCGAGCAAATTTGATCGAAATTGTGACATGATTTGAAGAATGATTGTGAACTGTAATAGTGAATACATTTTAAATTCACATTCCTACTAAACATCTTTCTAACTTCTCCACTAATCGTCTCACCTTTATGATTCAAAATAAAAAAAATTCAAAATCTTCTCATACATGATCAAACCACTATCCACATAATGAGCAGTCAAAATCTTCTTGAATCGAAGTCCGTGTATATCGGCTCATTGTGATGTTTTGAAGAACTCTTTCAACATCATTTGTTTTCGTTCTCATAATTTAAATTACGAGAGAAAAATAGAAAACTTTGGTTGAACATATTGAAAGAATGTTCTAAAATCGTCTCCCTTAACAAACTTAAGGATAATTCATTGGTAATCATCATCTTTGCAAATAGTTCTCGAGAAGTATCAACACTAAAACATGAAATTTGTCCTCTACTATCTGTATTCTGAAGGATATTCTTTTATTTCACGTCTAGATGTGTCAATAATTTGCATAAATACGCATTGTTTCAAACTCCATGTCCTTTTTTTCATTGTATCACACTATTCTTTTTTTACAATGATCACCCCAAATTTATCATCACCATCATCAAATGATTCCATACAGCTGATTTCTTTTTCTTGCTTTACGAACACTAGGAGAATAAGTACTGTACGGAGTCTCTATCTTTTTGTTAGTGCTCTCTTTTTCCATCTTATAAATATAATAATTTATCAAACTAGTGCACGACCATGAGCGGAATCAATAAAATAATATATGCATCACATATAGTAAATGTCGCTCGTTGGTAGTTGCCAAAAAACTGTGAAAACTGTGAAAACAATTGATTCCCAAGTTTCACAATGTACTTGTAATTGATCAGGGAAGGGACCAGCACAACAATGTTAAAATGGAGATAGTTTTAAGAACCACTACAACAGTTCATTAGAACAGAAGACTAAAAATAAAACAACCGTCTAAAGAAATATGAAATTATGAAGATCATATGAAGAAGTTCTTGATGGTATTGAGTATTGCCAAGTCATATACTGAATTCCTTTTCCTTGAATGTTTATGAAATCTTGCCTATCTTTATTATTTATTTCCCTATGTTGATTCTGTGTGAGTGTTAGTCATTGCACTAGAATCTGTCACATCACATTATCACTTGAATAAACTACTCTAGATGAGACCACAATATTGATATTAGGACAAAAATTTGATGTTTTTTTAATTTTAGATTAGTTTTTTATCATTTAAATGACAAGATAGTGGGTCTCATCCCCAGCTCTCCTTCTTAGTCTTATTTTTTTAAAAAAAATTATAAATTAATTATTAAAAATTATATTATCATTTGTACTAATATTGAATCCAAACCGGGTTAAGTTTTGTTTTAATGGCTACCCTACATGTTTTCACTGACCTCCATCCAAAAGCCTTCACGGTATCTCCTTAGATGTGATTCAAACGACAGATCTTAAAGAATAATACTAAGTTATATATTCATATTATACATGTTAACGTGTCAAGTTGTAATTAATATAGTTAAAGTACATATAGTTTATCATCATACAAAATAATTAGTTATTATATTATTTCATCAAACTTTACATGTCAATGTATATAATGTAAATGTATGCTAAGAAGATAAACTTAACATTATCAGAAATTTGACATAAACTTAACTTCTTTCCAATTTCCAACGTTGTTCCAACGTTAAAGTCACTGATCATCTACTCAGACCAGCTATTAATTAACATATCCTTGACCAAAATTTTTCATGACCTTGATCCAAAAGTCTTGAGTCGATGCCATCTGTATTTATAGATCTTATATGCTTACATTTGCTATAAGAAGACATTGTTTCAGTCAGATGGTCGTTTTGGCTTCTCATTACTGATAAGCTTCTCATACCGGCCAATACTTAACATTTTCTCGAAATAGAATAATAGATTTAAAACGACTTCGTCTTTCTTAATAAATGGTAGTAAAAAGATTTAAAAATAGCAAAATATTATAAATATTTGAGGCGGGTCATTGCAATTATAACGAAATTTCTCTAAATCCACGGAATTTATCAATGGGCCCATCAAAATAAATTCAGGTCAGCATCAAATGTATGGATTAAGAGTAAACTATTCTCACCCACAAAGAGTCACATTAGAATTTAGAATGAACGCATTTTCGATGCGTTCCACATCTCAATATAATAACAAAAATGGGTCACGGTAAAAATGTGACGGGTAACATGGTACACATAAATTGAACATGTTAAGTAGTGGGTCCATACAAAAAAATAGATGCATAGAAGAAGCCATAAACCCCATCAAGTCAAAGGAGCCGTGAGTGCTAATTGTGGACATTTAGTCTTCGATAAAACAAATGCTTGGCTCGATAGATCCACGCTGAGTTCACGAAAACAAAACAAAATGACCGATCGAACGATCATTCCATTAACTTTTATATGAAATTATCAATTTTATCGATTATTAAACAATATCTCATGTGGATCCAATACTATTACAATTATTCGTAACCTTATTGATATTGATGGACTATGAATGTTCATGAAAAGATCCTAATGCGCATATAGTAGTATAATCACATTGACTAGGAGTGACACTTGAGTCGATCAACGCCAATTTTTTAAATTGAATGTAACCCCAAACCTAAACATTCCTAGAATATAGGCCAGTTCTAGGTTGGTTATTAAATGAATTTGAGTAAATTTAGGTTGGTTATTAAATGAATTTGAGTTAGTTTAGTTCAAGCTCGACAAAGACAAACCCATAAGGGTCTGGTCTATTTATGCTAGAAAACCAACCCTGCTCATCGGGTCCCGCCTCACACGTGCAAGATAAACCATATATTAATCCTATGAGATGATTAGGGGTGGGCAAACGGTTAACGGGCCGGGTATTTTTAAAAAAATACCCGGTCCGTTCGGGTATCGGGTATGAAGCAGTACCCGAAACCCGGACCTACTCGAAAAAAATGAAAAATACCCGGATCCGGGTATTCCGGGTAGGATCCTGGTATTTTTGGGTCTACCCAAAATTTAAACTTTTCCGAAATGTTGCTTACCCGGATCTGAGTATTCCGGGTATGATCCGGGTATTTTTGGATTTTGATGGAAAAAAAACAGAATATCATCGAAAAAATCGTAAACATACATTCCAAAGTACCAACTACCGAAACAACAAAAAATACGTTAAGAAAATCTCAAAAGTACATTAAAAAACTCACAACGAAAAAGACATTAAAAAAAAACTCAAAAGTACATTAAACAACCAACTACCGAAACATTCAAAAGTACACAATCTATTATTGTTATAAACTTATCTTCATTTAAGAATGGTCTCATTTTCTTAATCTTCCATACACGCTTCATCAGTTGATGTCGGATAATTGTAAGATGCCATTTCTATATAAAATAAAATAATGAGTTAAAAACTAACATGAAATAAAGAGTTCGAAAATATAATACAATTACGAATTAGAAAATAAAATCAAAGTCAAAAGTTAATATTGAACGACGACGCATACCTTCATCAATTGTTTCATAATCATCGACAATCGGAGGCAGAGACGTAGTGATCGTTGGATCCTCTGAATGAATCCAACTTTCCGTGCATATAATTGCTTCAACTGTGGTCGGCAATAGGGAGGTACGCGATGAATCGACGATGCCAATCTTATTAGCATTCTAGCTAAAGCATCACGTCCAATTTCCTGTGTGAACGTGCTGGTTGTGGCTTCCACTGCCTGACTTTTAACATAAGGCAACATACGTTATTTTGCATCTACAGTACGCAAATATTTCTTGCAAGTCTTCAAATGACGAGTCAAGTTAGACGTGCCAATCTTAATCGAGTGGCAAGCAAAGAGCTGCTCACAGTAGTTGCACTTAGCCTTTGGATCAGTAGGATCACTCTCTTCCATGATTGTATAATGCTCCCAAACTACGGATCTAAATGTTCGTTTTTTGGAAGTACTACTAAGGCCTACACTTGATTGCGACTCCATCCTGAAAAAAATGAATATGAACACACATGAATCAGTTGATAATTTAACTTATTTTTGCATAAAAGCAAACTAAAAAATGATTCTATGTGTAGGCGGAGAGAGGAAAAATGATTCAAGAAAAATGATTCAAGTAAAATAATTTAACTGTTCTGGAAAAATGATTCCTGAATGATTCTACGTGAGGAAAAGAGAGGAAATTTTCACGAAATTCAACATTCCATGATTCAAGAATTGACCATTCAGGAAGAAAATTAAACATAGAAAACATAAAATGCTTCGTGACAACTCGAAGACTCTATGGATTCATAAGTAAGCAACTTATGAAAAGTAAGCAACCAAGCAACCAGATTTTCCAGATTTTCCACGAGTAAGCAAACAACCAGATTTTCCAGAACAATTAAAATCATTCAGAAGAAATATCAGCTTGTCAAAAGTATCAGGCAAAATTTCAGAAGTCTCTATGGATAAGACGATTTACCAGCCACAATTTCTGCGTCTAGAACGATTAGAAGAATTTCTGCGTCTAGAACGATTAGAAGACGAAAGAGAAGCCTTCGTCGATACTTACGTTTACGTTCAGTGGGTGGTCGGAGAGTTCGTCGGAAGCAGAATGCTTCGTGGTTGTCGTCAGAGAGCGGTCGTGCTCGTCGGCCGTCGAGGAAAACCTAATTCTAAAAATATGGAGGGGGTTTAGGGCTGGGCTGGGCAGCTTGGGTTACGGGTATAAAAATGGGTATCGGGTATTTTAACAATACCTGGTACCCGGACTCCCTACCCGTTTACCCGAACCCGAAATTCTTTATTTTACCCGTTATCATACCCGTACTCGACCCGGACCTTACGGTTTCGGGCCAGACCTTAAGGTCCGGTTCGGGTTGCCCAGCCCTATTCTAAAGTGTAATTTCATCATCATATTCATTTTTTCTTAGCACATTTCATACTCTAGTCATAAAACACTACATTTATACAAATGTAATTTACATAATAAAGTTGGGTGTTACATAACAGTTTTCTTAAATTTATATAAAATTACATTCAAAATTTATTTATTTAGTAATATCTACCTCGTAATTGCGCAGTTACACACTTTCGAAAATGATTATACATCTTAAATCGAGACATTTAAAAGACATATTTGGGCAAATATTATTATTTTATGATGACTACAAAGCCACCCATATTCCCAAAGGATTAAGAAAACCATAGCTAGAAACATAAACCTCTCCCCATCATGAATTTGTTGGGTTGCTTCACATAGCAAAGACCGAGATCTTCATTCCGGACTGGCAGTGCCCCGGAACACTGCAAATGAAGAAATTTGGCCCCTTTACGAGCTTAATTCGATCCTTCCCACTGCTCATCATCTTCGCACCCCTCGGCAAGGTGCACGTCTTGTACCTTAGGTTGTTAACCGGTATCACATTATGTACCTGAGAGTTGTAGTTAAAAACTGCAAAAAAAAATGTTCCCAAGTTAGATTCAACCACTCCAAACACTCTTGTATGGCCAAACTTTAAGGGTCAAAGCCGAAGGAGTGGGATCTCGAACGAAGGATGGAAAACATATGCGACATGAAAAACGACCGATGATGTTTAATAAGGAGCATCTTAACTTTTGAAATTTTAAGGTGGGAGATTTCGAGAAAGCATAAATTCTTTCAAATATAGAGTTCTCTAGTAATTAACATTAAAACATCGACCGCTCTACATGGAGACGTGCATGGATTTTTCTTGTGTATAGCCTGAAATATCAGTATTTTGGATAAAAAGAAAAGTTCTACTTATGAATCGCTCAAAAATCATGCTTCCTAGCTACATAAATCACTCCATAGCCTTATTTTTTAGCGATTTTTATGGTGCAAATGATAAGGAATTA
This sequence comes from Begonia fuchsioides, assembly GCA_003255005.1. NCBI lineage: Eukaryota > Viridiplantae > Streptophyta > Magnoliopsida > Cucurbitales > Begoniaceae > Begonia > Begonia fuchsioides. The sequence continues at coordinate 183,111 of QAOC01015783.1, forward strand.
GGTTATGGAAGAAAACAAGGCATTACCCAACGTATCACCGACCCTAAAACGCTTGCCCTTGGTCCAGCTGCTAACTCCAAAAGTCCACCCTCCTCTATCTCCAACGGCGTACGTGGCCGCATCAACCACCGCCGAATGAAGCAGGAGCAGCCCAACCAGCACCGCCGCCACAGCAACTGCATAGCCTCTTCCCTCGGCCATTGGAACACACCTAAGCGCACAAAGCTAGACTGACACAAAAACAGATAGCAGAGAGATATAAAAATGGCGAGGAAGACGACGAAGATTGGCCCTTTTCTAGCGTTCGGACGAGAGTAGTTGGTGGTGGTGGAGCCTGCCCCAGACCATTAATATTGTCGTTCAAACGTGGGACGACCGACGCTTGGGAGATACTGCACCACCACTCCCATGGAGGACGAGACCGAACCCTAAGACTTTTAAGTTTCTTTTATTTATTTATTTGTTTTTTTTTCAAGTTTTATTATGGAAAAAGTTTGGATTTGTAATTTTTTATCTGGTGTGTGGCATTCGTATCCGGACTTATCATTATATTTATTAAAATAATATATATTTAAAATAAAATATCCAAACATTTGATAATATAATTTTTGCATATAATTATAAAATAATGATAAGAATCTTCAATTTTATTCGATTTATTTGTATTGGCAAGTTTTCTATATCTTTATTTACCGACGTGCAAATTATTTTATTATAATTGAAATTATGACCAAAATATAATTCATCAAATATAAGAATAAAAGAGAATGGTTTGAAATGAAAAAATAAAATAAATATAAAATATAGTTTTCGACTCTGGGTATAATTTATCTCGACGTCGACGCTACGTACCAATGGCAATGCTGCCAAATTCCAAAGGAAAATATTAAAAAAGAAATGAACGTGGATCCATTAACCCACTAAATCAGAAAGAACACCATCAATTTTTATTGATTTTCTTGTACTTGTTTGGTGTGTAGCTCTTCGGTTTCTTAATCATTGTACATATTCTTGTAGTTGTTTGGTGTGTTACATTAATACTAAGAGTTGTACGAATCACTTTTGTGTCTCGTCCCAAACTATTTTTGATGCTACAGTTAAGATATAACTGTTTGTGTAAAAATGTATCGTTAAAAATTTCAAGTGTATAGTCCAAATAATATAAAAAATATCAATCCTTCAAAGATAATGAATATAAGTTTTTCACAAATAAATGTGAATTACGAAGTTTAAAACAATCTAAAGGGTTTGATGATTCTTTTCTTAAAAATAAAATAAAACCAAAAGATAGATAAATTGTTTAAAACCAACAAACATAGACAAGNGAAATACCCTCTTTGAAGGGTATAATTAAAGTCTAACAATTTGTTTAAGTGTTGTAGAAATTTCAAGTATATGCAGTATTTTGTGTCGGCCCAAAATACCTTGTGTCGACCCTTGTAAAATTCAGAAGCTTAACCCAAAGTGTTTTGTGTCGACCCACAGCCTATTGTGTCGACCTCTGTTCAAAACAGAGGCCGAGTCTTTCCCATTGTGTCGACCCACCTATATAACTTGTGTCGACCCAAAAAGGCAGTGTAGCGTGCAAATGTGTCGACCCAACCAAACTGTCTGTGTCGACCCTAGAAAAGACATTGTGTCGACTTTACCATAATCTATGTGTCGACCCCTCAAAGCTGAGCCTGCATTTTACATGTCAACTCCAACGTTCAAAATATGTCTCGACCCAACCTATTTGTGTCGACCTCATCCTACATGTGTCGACCCCAGATTTTCCAGAGACGGATCCTTTAGATTTGTGTCGACCCCATCCTACATGTGTCGACCCCAGACTTCCCAGAGACGGATCCTTCACAGTTATTTCGACCGCACAAAAGGTTGTGTCGTCCCCAATTATTCCAGAGAAGAATTTATGTCGACCGCAACAAATAGTTATGTCGACCTATCAGCACCAACGAACAAAAAATATTCAACGGCTATATCTTCGCTGTGTCTAACGGATAGTGCATGTGTCGACCCCAACAGCAATGTGTCGACCCAATTCGGTAGCTCAGCAGCAACCTATAAATAGATGAAGCTCATTTAAACGAGAGATTTTTTAAAGATAGAAAACTACGTCAAAGTGCTGCCAAATTCTTCTCATACTTTTTACTCTCTCAAATCCTACTACTAAACTTTTATATCATTCTTGAGATTGAGTGAGTCAGTTTTTATAACCGTACAAATTGTAATAGTTCTCTCTAAACGATCATTGTAAAAGGGGTGACGCTCCTTCAAGAAAAGAGTCAAAGGTTTGATTGACACCCGTAAGTCAATCGTACTGAAACTCATAGTTTGAGCGGAAAAGATCTTCAAGGAGGTACCTTGAAGCGTGGACGTAGGCAAGGTTGGCCGAACCGCGTTACCAAACTGGTGTCATTCTCTTTACTCTAAACTCTTAATTATTTGTTAAGAATTCTGCACTAGAGTTTGGAAATAACTAAACGATTCGCACAAACTTTACTTAGTCTTTAATAAGTTTAGTTAACCTAATTCACCCCCCTCCCCCATTTAGGTTAATCTCAATCCTTCAATTAGCCCTAATTTTACACGTTTTTTTGACATTTTTATCAATTACCAACTTTGTTATAAATGTTCTATATTAATGATCCCCCCCTCCCCCATTTAGGTTAATTTCGATCCTTCAATTAGCCCTAATCTTACACGTTTTTTTGACATTTTTATCAATTACCAACTTTGTTATAAATGTTCTATATTAATGATAGATGTTTTTTTCAACATTTTGATTTTATTTATTAAATTTTAAAATACTTTGATCTAACAAATAAATGAAAAATATGTTGGGTCCCTACTTCTCTTCAATGCCATTAAGGCAATGAAGGAGGGCCCCTACTCTTTTGTAGGAGGGGATTACCTTCTCAACCCTTATAAATAGAGGGGTTGAGGAACAACCAATGGCATCCTCGGAGAGCATCCGAAGAAAAGAGAAAGAAAAGAATATGGAGAAGTTTCTAGAGAAGATAGAGAGACTTCTCGAGAAAAATGAGAGAAAAGAAAGAGCGCGATAGAAAAATAGATATAGTGTTTTTGTACACATTGAGAGTTCTAAGATAGTTGAATTTCTCTTAGTGAATATTTTCTAGAAATATTTGATTTCTAGAAAAATATTGTAAATTCCTATTTTTCATAGTAAGATCTTTCCAGACTCGGTCCCCGTGGTTTTTCCCGATTTAGGTTTCCACATAAAATTCTCGGTGTCTATTTTAATATGTATTTTTCTTATTTCTTGGCCGTTATATTTTAACAGTATAAAATTACAATACTAAATTTTGGTAATCACCAAAAACCATCTCTTACTTCAAAAAAGTCTTCTATTCTTTGTATTACAATATATATTTTATTCAGTTCGTCAAATAGTTTTTGTAACTACATGCTATTTTTTATAATAATAAAAAATTCAAATATTTTGGAAGTTCAATAATATATATATATATATATATATATATATATATATATAAATTTGTTAGTGTCTAATTCTATAATATTTAAAGTAATTTATATTATTTCAATATAACATAATGCTTGTTAGACTCATAGGTTACCAACTAGCTTTATTTGAATCCTTTTGGGCAAGGTTGCAGATGTCTCATTAGTAACAACTTGTTAACTTCATCAGTCTTGTTGCGCCAAATTTGTCACGCCTCAAAGGTACATGAAATAGAACGGTGAATGACCCAACCTAAAATAAATGGGTCATCTAATCTTTTTCTATTGAATCCAAATTTATATAGTGAAAGACTTAATTACAAATAGTGACCTTGACCCAAAACAGGATGATTAAATCCAACATTCATAAAGCATAATTAATCGTTTCCAATTATGATTAAAATTTCCAAGATAAACCTCTCAATATAAGTAGGGTACCGACAATTAATTAACAAACTAAGCTCTCTGGAAAAATAAATTACAAGGGAAAATAATCCTTTCAATCTACTTATGAATGAATGGCTAATGATTGTTGTGAAAACTTCCTAGAAAAACATGTGTTATTTCAGGTTAGTAGATAAACTTTATAGTTAATGATCAACAAATAAAACAAAGCGTTGAGCAGAACATACATCACATATCAAAGAGTCACGAGTTATGCATTATCACAATAAAAACAAAATTGACACTCGACGATCACAACTAATAACATTGATCAAGTTTAGAGATTCGAAACCATAACCACGGTGATTTCACAATTTTGTAAAATGGGCATGCTCAATTTTATCTTTTCAACAAAACATTTTATATTTGCAAATAGTCTCATAATAGTCTTCAACGATGATGGTTTCTAATAGGTCTCTAAGTCACAAACCTAAACAAATATTTGCAAGGAAAATAAATCAATATCTTTTGTATGATCACTTTCTTTACTTGCTTTATCTCAAACTTTTCATATCTACAATTGGACGAGCATAAATTGTAGTACTAAACAAATATGTCTAAACGAGGTCCTAGATCAACTTTAAAATAATTGGCTCGAAATTCCATAATTTTCTAGTCAATAAACCCTTCATCAAATTGTCCAAAAAATGTTTGGTAATTCCCATGAACTTACCAAATTTTCTTGACTTTAATATAAATTTGTTTGCAATGATATCACAAACAAAATTAATGAAAGCATGTGCAACTTGGTTTTTCCAAAGCTCTTTTCTAACATTCTAAATGGCAGTATCTTCTTATTTTTCTTTGAACGTAGTTGACTCGCATTGTAATGACCACAATATTTAGACATTGATCTGTAGACCAAATCAAATGAAGGTTGCCATTGTTTTACTAAAGTAATTAAGAGGAAGAATATTGTAAAAAATGGCAACATTCATTTTTTACATATTCATTTGGTTTAGGTTTACTTTAATATAAATTCAATTTTTGATAGAGTGAGCCGAGGGTGGCAAATATTTTTGTTTGCTTTTCATGTTTAAAAAAAGCAAACAAAACTATCCGAATAACATTGATTGAAACAGAATAAATTGTTTGATTAAGTTCGACTTACGACCCGAATTGGTTTCATTGTTAGACAAAAAAACGTTTGCTTGCCGAATCCTTAAACTCTGAGGCTAAATATGCAACAAAAAAAAACAGTACCTAGAAGACTAACAATGCCTCCACACATTGAAATTACACTGACAAAAAAACATTGTATTAATGTTAATAATGATAATGAAATTAGATTAGTATGATAAATGTGATAGAAAATAGGTGTAAGCGTTCCAACTTTTTATTATTTTATCGAGATCTTAGTTTGATTTTATTTTAAATTCATCACATAAAAATAAATTAAAAATTTTACAAAATCATGATTAAAGTTTTGAAAATTATTATAAAAAATACATTGAAAATTGTAGGAAGAAGTGTGCCTACTCAACCTTGTGTCGACATTATTGGGACAAAAAAGGTATATGAAATGGTTTCTTGCATACAACATCACGGATACTCTTGTGTCACCAAGCATTTCCCTTTTGGTATTTATTCTTAGCAAGTATTTTTATGTCTTGCCTCAAACAAGACTACTAGGACATATGCATATTATTCAAGTCTCTTAATATAATGTGAAGCCAGAAGCCTAAAAGTTCACGACCACAGTTCCATTTGTTTCAGTAATGCTCACGAGAGCAACGGAAGCCTGAAGAGTTCCTATGACTCGCATACGTAGGCATCTTGGTCTAAATGGTAATGGATCGATGACACGGCAACTTGTCAAACTCGTGATGTTTGCAACATCTGAAGGATTGAAGGTGATCTAAAATAATCCTGAACCATTGTTCAATGCTTGATCAATTATGGTACGTCCACCATCGCAAGAGAAAGGAATATATTGTAATTTATGTTACTTTGTATTATAAATAGTAGCTGAATAAAATGAAAAAATTACAAGAGTCCACAAAATATTATCCCTTCCAAATTTTGTTCTTTCTCCTCTCAACAAACTCAATTTTCCGAATTTCGATTTCTTTCATATTTCTCTAATCTCATTTCGTTCTCATGAAGCTCTAGATAAATTAGGAATATAATTCACTCTAAAGTTGAATTCGTGTCATAGGAGTGAGGATCATTCAGAAATCACGAAAGGGTATAAAGACTATGTTTTGTTCTTTTTTAGATTTTAGAAGGAGATATTATTGTTCGAAACATTTGGAAATTTTAGACAATTTCATTTTATAATGCAAAGTTATATATATGACGGCAGAAATTATGAACAGTGTCTATCAAAATGGTTGTAAAAGTTAGTGAAATCTAGTGAAAAAACTAGCTCTTAGTTTAAGAGGAGGACGTCGAGCAGCAACTTAGAAAGTTTGGAGTCTGGCTTAGCTCCTCTTTTGATTAAGTATTCAAGTTTTAGACTAAATCATTTTAGAGCAATGTTCAATGTAAAATTTCAAAATAAAAAATTTTATATTCTCTCCCTATGTTAAAAATATTATGATAAGGTAGAAAGACCTTGAGCATTCAATTTAAGATGTTATCAGGCTTCACCGAATCGCCAGGACTTTAAATATTGATTGACTCAATTTAAAGTAGTGATTATTTTTAGTAGATGTGGTCTCGTCCAGCTAGAGAAAATTAGACAAAATCAATATATTTTGGTTTTTAAATTTTAAAACCGTGATCACAACTGAACCAATTATTATAAGGACCCGACTAAAAATTTGGTCTTCATCCAATTTAGTCTTAATTTTTATTAGTAAAATAAAATTAAACAATTTCAAAATTAATTAAATATAATAATATCAACATCAATTTAAATTCTACATATCAATTAATAGAAACTATGCGTTTATTTTTTCTGTAATATACTATCCTAGTCTAATCATATGAATGGAACAATGTTTACTTTCAAATCATGCTCTCTCACATAATAAATATTTACAAGTCTTACACTAGTAAATATTTGTTATGTGAAACTGCATGATTAGAAAGTAAACGTAACAATACTCATACAAGTACTCTACAATAGTATTTTAAAAATGAATCACTAATGATATGCATTTAAATTTTAAAAATTGTTGATGAACATGTTGTAGTTATAGTGGACACCCTATCTGACATGCCTCGAGGAGCATTAACACACTTCTGAGCTATCCAAGCCCCTAGCTCGTTGGCAAACTTTGACCGAGCAACTTGCCTTAGAACTAGCTTTGTGAGATCATTCGTATCGGACATCAAAAGGCTTGTGCGCGTGCTTGATGGGAATACTTGGCCATGGAGTACATGGATGGGCCGAACACATGCCCATCTGGCGGTGTATGATGTGCGCCAAGAAACAACAAGAAAGCTCGCCAACTTCCTATGCACTCGTCCTTTTGCTGAGATACATGTCACCAACTAGCATCTTTTTGCCGAATGCATGAGTGTTATCGACAAAGCATATGAATGTTGCACATGGAGTTATGTCTTTTTACACCCTATCTTGCACTCTCTACTTCCATCATGTGCAATATCTCTTGTCATCCTCAAGGCTACATCGTTAACGCACACCACTCAACAATGCACGTGCATTTATCTTCCATGCTCATCATCAGCCATAAAGCACACCTTTGACACTTAGCGCGCACGACTTTTATTTTATCAATAAGCTATAATAAAGAATTAAAAAGATTATAAATTGATGAAAATTATTATATTTTATGAGGCTGCCTTTATTAAATTAAAATATAAATTTATTATCATACTTTTTAATCATCTACTAACCCTTAAAACTAACCACATTAAAGAAAATTGTTAATAAAATTGGTGGAGATCTTCAATTTAATGAAAAATGTGATGCTAGTATCTTTGTCAAAATTAAGGTTCAAGGAATTTAGTGACGAAGTTTAAAGTTTTAGATTTTCGCTCAACCTATCCTGATACTTCAAGAGATAAAATATTATTTACCCTAAAAACAAAGAAAGTGGAAAACAAAAAGTACTCTATTTAATTTGTCGATTTGTTTAATTGCTGATAAATATGTCATTAAATCAATAGATTAGAATCAATGTTTTAATTCTTGTCATTTTTTAGGATTTTTTGGCTTCATGATTATGTATGGAACAATATTTCATCTCTAGATTCTTCACTCTACCTCAAATTATTGATCTGGATAATTCATGTTTTCTTTAATTAGACTTTGGGTTCATTATTCTATAGTATTTTTATGGTAAATTGAATTGTATAGCAATTGCAGAAAATATTTAAAACTTTAAAAGTCATCAATTGCATCTTAGACTTAATCATGATTTTAATGGACACCATTATTAATGATTTTTTATAAATTTAATTCTCATATTTTATCATCAAATGGTGATAAAAAAAAAAAAGTTTAAGATAATTATAAATTAATGAAAATCTTTGTTTTTTTATGACACTAGCTGAGTTAAATAAAATGTAAATTTATTATTATAGTTTCTTCTATTTCTCTAGAAGATGTTATAATTAACTAAATTTAAAAAATTACTTACTAAATTAATGAATATCTTGAAATTAATGAAAAAAGTAATGACAAGATGCACATAAAATTATGATAAAGTACAAAGTGTTCATTAACGACCTTTAAAATTTGAGGTTTCTGTTGTAAGTGCCTCCATAATTCAAGAAATTGCTATTTTCCCTATTTTTTGTTGCATACACATACATGAACAAGTACAAACATACATGCATATTTATGTGTATAAATGTGTATTTTTATGTATACATCATGTGCACATCATTCATATCATTATAGACCATTTGCAAAGTCTATGAAAAAAACAATTTTTAATCTATTTATACAAACAACAAATCCGTGGATAAACTTTTTATAAGCAAGAATAACCCTATCATTATAGAAAGTAGTTGTGAATGGTTGATTAGTATAATATTCAACATGATATTATTATGTTTTGTGGAGCCTTCGAGTCTGTCACTATAATGTTGTCTACTTTGTTCCAGAGTCCGCACGGGTTCGAATTTTGATCTTTTAAACTCAAAGCATGTCCGATCGACTAAAATATCTGAAGCATAACCGACCCAAATATTTGAGTTAGATTTGGTGAATATTTGATTAATTAATTTGGATCGGACTTCGAGATGAGCAAGTTTTAGTGCGAGGTAGGTACAGGATAAGCGCGGGTAGAGTCAAGTTTTACAAGTCATGAGTCAATAAAACTAACAAAGATTTAAACCTAGATAAATAAACAAGAAATCCATATTTTTATGGATTTCATTAAAACTAACAAAGTTTTGAAACTCAATAAATAACTAGAATTTTTGTTTAGAATAACATGTATTCAAAGAATAAAATTGGGTAGAATTTAAAAACTTAGATCTCTATATTATTGACTCTTGAGCTTGAACATAAATTGAACTCATATAATATAGATCGTAATTTACGAGCAATTTCTACTAACATATACACATCCAAATATAAAAACCCAAAAACTAATCCAACAATATCTATTAAATTTAGAAAACTTCGGTTTTTGTTATGTACAAATTACTAAAAACTAATATGAAATTATTTGATTATTGGCAGGTCGGTTAATATTCATGTTTCAAGTTATGATTAACCAATTCAAACTCACTTTTTAACCTGATTAGATTTGGTTCAAAGGGTTAACTTGATCCAACTACCACCCCTAGTACTAGTTAGGGATGGAATTTATAAATTATCCCTAATCTCTATCTCTAAGATATGTAGAATTGTATGCCTTCACACCCTCAAACTGGATGAGTTGCTACAATCCACCATCTTTAATGGGCTTGACGTCCATGTTGATCACCATTACACGTTGGGGGACTAGCTCTAATAACATTTGTCACGAATGACGAAGTGAGTTATAAATTATCATAAGTCTCCATACATTGACGATGTGGGTTTGCACAACCTCACACTCTCAATGTAGGTGAGTTGTCACATGTACTCTTTTAAAAAAAATACTTAAAAACAGAAAAATGATTTCTACAATTCAATAATTATAACCAAATAACTTATCATATAATTTTTTTGCAATTTAGAGAATATTTTAGTTGAATAAACCACATAGTAAACATATCATTAGATGTTAATGCAGAGGAAGATTTAGGCTAAACTACTGGAATAAAATATTAAGTAAATGTCAATGTAGATTAACAAAATCATGGAACTTATTAGATAGCTAGGAAAATTAAGTGCGAATTATGAATTGGACTAAAACATCTTACTTTAATTTTTTCACTTTAAAAATTGGTTCTTGATGATTAAATAATTATACTATAACTCAAATTACTTTTATTATAATGTTTTGACCTTTTAATGACTAATTGAGTGAAAATATTCTTAGCAAATTGAAATATTGTTAAATAAAACTTAAGCTTTATAAATTGTTGGGTCAAATAAGCATAGTTGCACATTTACTACTGTTCGGCACAATGTAGTTATCGATTGTGGATGAAACATTTAATGTAACATGTAATTTTTATCAAGAGGGCCATTATTTTGAAATATTTATCATGATAAAAAAAATTTAAATTGAAAAGTATCATTAGATCTCTCATTATGTCTCTTTTTTTGGAGTCACCATCTCAAATGCTCAAGGCGTTGGTCATAATGCTACAACATATGGCTCATCGTTTGTTCAAGTTTGATCATGTGAAGATCTGCTTTCTAAAAACAATGATGACTCAACATTATATTATTTGTGAGTGTCCAGCATTTATCCGTGAGAGTGGACAATCTGGAGGGTAAACTTTGTGATGTATCCAAGTGGAATTCTCCTCCTTACCCAGTACGCGCTATAAAATATAAAACCAATTCGTGAAGCCTTCGGCATAAAATGGACCATATTGTACTTGAAGAACTAGAGGACCTCATATCCTATGTACGACTACGTCAAGGTTCCTCAAGTGAGGTCCATTGTGGTGACCAGCCCTACAAAGACAAGGACGATTCAATATTTTATTATTTGTGAAGGCTCAGCTCATTCCATTGAAAATGCACAATTTCATATCATTTAAGTGAATAAATATTATGTTATACATAATTAGAGTTCTTCTCTCTACCTAGTTAAATGTGTTTGGTTGTAAACCTAAAACCAATTCTATAAGAGATCCACCACAAAGCAGTCAATTATATTTGAAGCACCTGTGGACGTTATAAATTGTTTCCAATTGCATCATCAAAAACATGAATTACTCTTAGATTCGTAATAGCTGAATATATGTTACTATTGTTTATTCTTACGACGTTGTGTACGAGAGTCTGTTTTTATTTAGTAATTACTAAGATCAAGCACAGAGAATTATTATTGAAGTTCTCTCAAAGATGTTTTCCACTGACCTCCGACACTTTTATGCAATTTCCGGCACCTTCCCGACCTTAGTTTAGCAAACCCTCTTCATAAAATATAGCCAACATTTCAAGGTTTTTAAAATGACGTGGATCATAAATTTTGGGAAATGTTTGCTTAGTCAACAATTCACATTACAGAGACGTTTGTGCAAGATCCGAGCCCAGAGGACAATCCGAATTGTAACTATTATTTCTATCTTATGTTTGAATCTTGAAGTATATTGTTGACATTATACCTTTGTATTTCAATATTTTGATGGTGTGGACTATCTAAACCCTAATTATGAGGAGGTATTTATATCATCCTCAGGGGTTGATCTTGGGGGTAAATTTTGAATGAAAATTGTGGATGAAGTTTTTTTCTCCTAGCTTGAAGTTTTCTTCAACTTTCATGCTTCTTCTGTAGTTAGTCATATCCAATAAGTTGTGTGAAGAGGGAATTCCGTCCTTTGAGAGTGTAGGTGGATTTTTCTTGTACTACCCCTTTCTCCCCGTCTATGTTTGTAGAGGAATTTAAACTCTCATCCTCATCCATTCAAGAACCGTTATCCTCAAGCGTCACAAATTTTGCCTTGTGACTGCTTAATATCCATCCAACCAGTAAGGATTTACAGGCCCACTGTTTCTTACCAGAGATAGTCTTTCCGTGATATTTTAAGGGTCTGGTCCTGATGTGCCTTCCTTGGAGGTCGGCGCACCGTGGGTTGGGAGAATGCGCGTACACGGAGCTCGGATGAACGTCGTGTACGGCAAACGGGAAATTGGGTCGTGCGAATTGTGGGGTTGTGTTGCGGAAGAGTATTGTGATGGAAATAAGGGGTAATGGTCGAGTGAAGAGTGGAATGGCTCGAGTGAATAATGGGATGACTCGGTGGATGCGAATATGGGTGTAATAGGGTAATGAAAGGTTTGAAAGCTCGGGGAATGGAATGGTTAAACTCTTGCGAGTTTATATTGGGGATGAATGAACAATTTGAATACCTGAGCAATCAAGGTATTCTCCTCGGTAGGGGTGGGCATGGGTCGGGTTCGGTCGGGTTGACCCAAAAGTCGACCCGACCCAAACCCGATAAGACTATTTTTGGCAACCCGTTCGGGTTGGGTTATCGGGATGACCCAAACCCGACCCAACCCGTTCGGGTTCGGGTCGGCATGGGTCGGTAATCGGTTTTCATAAAAAAAAATTGAATATGTTCCCTAAAAACTAACGATTTCCCAACAATTCTAGAATAACAAATTACATCAATTACATATAAAAAATGTAAAAAAATTTATCGAGTTAAGATTCAAACTGAACTATTTCATCCATCTAATTAAGAACATAATAATAATATGCATAAATTACACATTAAAATTCAAAAACAATTCATCAACTCAACATTCAAAATAAATGTTCAAGTAAGAACACAACAAACTACTAATTAGTAACTAATAAGTAAAGTACTAATCAATAATCGTCGTAAAGACTTCGAGTTCGTTGTCAATCCGTGCGTTGTTAGCTGCAATTTCTGAAATAAAAATACATGGAATCCACAATTAATAAGTTTAATGAGTTATATATTATAGTGAGAGAGAGTCGTTTAAGAGACAATACCTTCTTCTATGGTTTCAAAATTTTCAACTGGCTCAAACAAAATTGGAGTATTGGTACGAATCCAACTTTGAGTACATATAAGAGCTTCAACGGTCTTCGGTAATAAGGATGTTCGAAATGGGTCAACAACTCATCCACCACAACTGAAAGCTGATTCTGAAGCGACGGTCGAAATTGGAATTATCAACACATCTTTTGTTATTTCACTCAAAACTGGATATTTATGAGCGTTCAACTTCCACCAAGTCAAAATGTCTAATTTGTTAATATATTTTTCTTGTTTTTCACTCAAGTATTCATCTGATTCCGACATATTGGCGTTAGTCTCCCCATCAATTGAATTGTCCAAAAATGTCTGCAAGAGAATATCAGTGGAATTTGAAGGATTTCCTACATTCTCAGTGGTTGGGCTTGATAAGTTTGAAATTGAATCGCCCTTATACTCCGCATATAGTCGTTGAACGACATTTTCAATTTCTTGCATAAATTCAGCAGTTCGATCGTTACCTAACAGAATAGTCATACAATGTTTCAACATCTTCGCTTTGCACCTAGGGTCCAGCAAAATAGCTACAAATACGAGAGAATTGATCTTTTCGAAATTGCCACAATATTTATCAAACTTATTATGCATTCCAATAGCCATTTTTCTCAACAACTCATTATCACCGTCAACATACTTTTGGATACTTAACTTCAATTTACAAACCTCACTAATATACATATTAGAAGTCACGTGCAACGAAGCTGAAACTGTGATCGTTGCATCGTAAAACAGTTTCAAGAACTTACAAAATTCTCGAATGTTTGTCCAATCTTCATCGGTAGGAGGTCCTCCTTCTCCCATGTACGACAAAAACTGACTATCAGTTCCTTCAAGTTTTTCAAATGCTTTTGCATACTTTTCAGCATGCTCTAACATCAGATACATTGATATTCTGAGCCGACGTCCAAGTGTCAGTAGTTAAACAAACTCTTTGCTTACTTTTTTTAAGGTACTCTATCAATCGACTTTTCTCTTGGTTGTATATTGCCTTGATATCTCTCGCAATTGTTTTTCGAGAAGGCACAACGAAAGAAGGTTGAAAATAGTCACAGAATCTTTTAAAACCTTCCCACTCTACCATTCTCATAGGCAATTCATCTGTGATTAACATTTCTGCAAGAATCTTCCGTCCGCCTTCTTGAGTAAAAGTTGAGACACTCGAATTGGAGCATTCTCCCTCTTTCTTTGTAAATGGTAATTTTCGTTGGCTGCCATCTTTGCTAAGTAAATATTTTTTGCATGTCATCAAATGCCTTGACATATTAGATGTACTATTTCTCCTCGTATGACAAGCGTATCGTTGACCACAATAATTACACTTGGCCCTAGGATCTTCGGGATCACTATCTTCGACCCATGTAAAGTGGTTCCAAACATCCGACCTCAACGTCCTTTTCTTTCCACTATTATTTGCCTCGCTCGACACACTTTCCATTTAAAATTGTTGAACTTGAAAACCAATTGGAATTTCCTACAAGATTTACCAGCTTCAAAAATCTGCAAAACAATTAATCAATTATATCTTCAAGACATAGAAGCATTATAATAAAACACATGGTACATTCCTAGCCCCTTGTTCAACCCAAACAGCCATATCCACAAATCAACAAATGATCAAATATCAGAAAGAGCAAAACCTGAAATTAACTTAGAAACAGAGAAGAGATTATCAAATGAGGAAGATGATATTAGATTTCGTGAAAAAAGCCCCTTGTGCAACCGTTACATTCCATTATATTAAAACAGAGAAGGGATTACCAAATGACGAAACAAATGATCAAATTATTAACTTAGAAACAGAGAAGGGATTACCTGGTTTGAAGATCAAACAGTGAGATGACGGAGAAGATCAAACTAATGGCTGCAGAGTATATTCCCTGATACGCAGCATCTCTATAATTGAAGAAAGATAAGTCCCTTTGATAAGTTGAAACAAAATCAACACATGTCGGCTTCAGTTTGTCCTCTAATTTGAAGAACAGCTCATTGATGCTAGTTAGATCATGTTTCATTCATCGTGTTGCAGGTAGGCCCCGCATTGATTTTGGGTGGAAGAACAGCTCTCTGTTGTTGATTTTCGTAACCACTTGCTTAATCTGAAGAAAAGGGAGTAGGGGAAATCAATGTGCCACTGCGGGATTGGACCTCTGGCGATTGGGATCTGGAGAGAGGGGCCGTGGTCGGCGTTGAAGAAGAGAGGTAGAGAGAATCGGGGTCGGCGTTAAGGATGAGAAGAGAGGAGACAGGAGGAGAGGGCTGCGTTGAAGAAAATGGCTGCAGATTATTAGAGTTTTTTTACAACCCAACGGGTCGGTCAATCGGGTTTGACCCTCTTGGGCCACCGACCCGCAACCCAAACGTCGGGATTCTGACCGACCCGTTAAGGGGTTTTAACATTTTTAACCGACCCGAACCTGACCGAACCCGTTTGGATTGGGTCGGTTACTCGGGTTGGGTCGGTTATGCCCACCCCTTCTCCTCGGTAGACCTCGCCCGCACTCGGATATGACTCACCGAACGTACGTGCAAAGGGTTGACGGTCTCGGCCGGATGTGACTCACCGGAGAAGTATTCGTCGGAGAGAGCTTCAAACCTTTCTGGAAGAAGGTGCTTTGCACAATTTTTCTCTAAAAATTCACTCTATTGAAAATAGTGTAAGTATTACACTAAAATAACAAAACGTAAACGATAACAAAATCACTAAAGATAAGCTAAGAAGTTAAGCTATGCCCTTCGATGATTTGAACGCCTTGGATTAGATTTGGAAGCCTTCGGTTGACTTTAGGCTTGGTTCAATAGAATTGGCACGGTCGGGTTGACGCTTTGACCGGTGGTGCGCGTGGTTGACCGAGAGGGTGCGTCGGGTGAGCGGAGCTCCGAACGAATGAGAGATTGGCTCGAGCCAATCTGGATCCGGGGCTTCTAAAGTCTCCTCGGTGGTCAACTTGAGGTAGCGCACGGTCTGGTTCTTCGATGGTCCGATGATGACTCGGGCGTTGTGCGCGGGCACGTCTAAATGGGCCGAGCCGGCGGTCGGGCATGAGCGAGCTTTAAGGGATCCATGAGTTTGTTGAGCAAAGCTGTTGAAGATCCTCTGATGATTCAACAGCTGGTTCATGGATTTGGTGCATGAGAATCCCTTGATGTTCGCTGGTGGTTCGGTGATCGGCCATGCTCGTGCGTCCGATGGGTGATCTACGGTCATTACGAAGATATGCTCGTGCCAATCTGATCATCTTTCTTTCTTTGACCAAATAACCAAAATACTTAGAGATTTAAGTAAGTTGGCCGATAGGATTTGGCCAAGGCTTCGAATGGGCCGTAGGTGGGCCGAGGCTTGACCGTGGGTCGGTCAATGATCGGCCGTGGTGGTCTTCTGTGGGCTTTTGCTTGAGCGTTGAGTTCTCTTCCTCTTGGGCTGGCTTTCTTTCCTCTTCTAAGGCTAAATGCTTGCTGAAAGGAAATCTACTAAGCGTGACCGAAAATAGGGCCCATGGTTGAACACTTGATCCATAGGGTTTGGACCGTGCGTTCATCCATGTCGGTCACGTGTTCTGCTGGGCCGAAGCCCTAGTGGACTTTGGCGGGATCGACGACCGAGGTCGTCGGGTCGTGGTCGTGGGGCGCCCGTTGGGAGCAGGGCGTGTCTCGGTCACAAGCCGTCGGGTGCCGGGCTGCCGGGTGCGCCGTATCAGGGTACGGTCGGACATGACGTGGTGTGCGCGTCGGGGCCGGGAATGGCCGAGCACCAAGTAACGGAGTGCTTGGGCCGTTCCCGATCATGCTCGGAATGTTTTTTCGAGGCTAAGAGACCTGCAAAATGAGCAACTAAGTTAGAAAAATCACTCGTGCTCGTCGAGATCACGTCTGTGGCCGTGATGTTGTCCATGATGTGCTCCGGTTGCACATCAGGTCCTTACACAGAGCTTCAAATAGTCATAAAAACGAACTGATTTGGAGTTCAAACGAGTGAGTTGTGGCTCTCCCAGTCGGACCCACTGTCCTCGGCTAGAGCAGTGACTAGAGCTCCGGCCACAGCGCCTTTAATCATATTCTCTAAACCACATCGAATCAACCACTGATTTCCGGAGGATTTCTTTCAACTTGATGGGTAAGCTTCAATCAATATTTCAGCATCATGGGTGTTTTGGGATTTGGGAACACGAGTCTATTTTCAGTATATTTTCTTTTGCTTCGAAATTCAACTCCCAATTTTTTGCACGTCATATCCATTTATATATTGATGATTGATTTGTAAAATTCATTATATGTTGATTTTGTTATAGTAAATTTCAATGTCCATGTCATTTTACATTTATTTTATTTTTGCTGTTGTTATTGTTCTGATCTCAGTGTATGACTGTATGTCATGATTTTGATCTGCATAATCTCTTATTTATTCATGTTTTTCTTCTAATTCATAGAGTCACTTAGCTCCACATCTTGAGTGTGGACATTTCAAGTCGGAAGTGAGGCAGTTGCAGTGTTTAGAAGGATGCATGATAACACTCAACGGTAGAGTGGTAGACCGGTCCATCTAGTGGCCGACGGCACGAAATAAGTTGTTGTCCGTGCACGATAATATCATGTAGGTTGTCATAGCCTATTTGTCTGCCCCTAAGGTTCATTCTGCATTTTTTCAAAAGTCAAGGTTTAATTTGTTTAGTTATTCAAACTTATGGGTCCATTTCGCTTGTGACCTTATAAATTACTGTTTCAAAAGTATAAATTAAAATGCAATTGCGGTCCTAGTTAATCTGGGAAGCGCGAACGTTGTCGTGGAATCGCTTGGCATGCCAGCATGGGCCCTGAAACATCCCGTCCAATCAGAATTTAGAAATTTGATACGGATTCGTGGCCAATATTCAATGTTGGAGCCTGGAGGTTTCCAACGAAAACTCGGATAAAAAAGACAACATGCAACAGAATGACGAATTTCGCTTTTCTGTGTAGACGAATGTATGTTTTCTCTGTTGACTGTCAGGTAATTGATTCGTTCGATGTCGAAGATGGTAGAAGCTGGATGATGTAATGTAGGGCAGCGTTGAAGACCACCGGAGAATCTGGGAATCCCCCAATATTGTAGACTTGTAGGTAATTTCGCCCGATCTGATTGCGGCTAGGACTCCGAACGGCCAGTCGTTCATTTTTTGTTCCCTTTAAAAATTCGTTGCCTCCCCAACTCAGCATCTTCTTCTAGTCTTTTTGGAGCTCCATTGAAAATGATTTATTGAAGGGGTGACTCTAGAGAGTTCTTGAGCTTCGTTTGGCAAAAAAATGGCTTCTACGTTTCGTCTAATCGTTTCCGATTTCATCGTGTCTTTCATGTGGGTATGGTCGAAGGCTCTGATTAAGATGCTTGTGTATGACGTTTTTGATTTGGGTCATGAAGTTAAGGGTGAGATCATTAAGGATGCTCTAACGATTCTCGACATGTATTTCTTTGCGTATTTGGGCAAAGTCACTCATGGGGGATCATATAATCCTGTCACTACTTTAGCTCCTGCCATTTCAGGGGATTTCAACAACCTCTTGTTCACTGTTGGAACAAGGATTCCTGTCCAGGTTCTTCGCTCAATCCTAATGTTTTGTTCAATTGGGTTATTTTCATGCTTCCTTTAGCTAGATTTTCGGTAGGATTGTTTTTTCATATGTGATGGGTTTCAGCTTTCATAATTTGGAAAAGCTTGAACATTTTAGAGACTTGATACATGAATCACATATCTGCATCCTAGCAGCTCTTATGATTGGCTTTCTCTTATGATGCTTTGGTAAACATGTTTTTAAAAGGTTGTTGAAAAACAAGTTAAAAGTGGCCATTAAACCGGCTCTTACTTTTTTTTTTATGAACAGCAGATACAAGAGGGGTATTTAAGTTGTCTTTGTAACTGTTGGAAGAAAATTGTTATGAAGACTGTTTTAGGAAACAGATTTTGTATAATGAGCTGATGAAACACTCGAACTATTGTCTAAATCATCTTTTGATTGTGAAAGATTGCTTATTTGCTTCAAACTTTTGATGTCTCTGCAGGTACTAGGGTCGATATCTGGTGCTAATCTCATGGTTATGGTCTTTCCTAAAATAGGACGAGGGCCGAAACTCCATGTTGACGTCTACCGCGGGGCTATGACGGAAGGGTTGTTAACATTCACGGTAGTCATGGTTTATCTTTTCGTCTCTGAAAAGCTATCTGGAGGTTTCTACACCAAGACTTGGATCAAAAGCCTCTCCAAGTTGACTCTGAATACTCTTGGCTCAGATCTAACTGGCGGCGTGATGAACCCGGCATCTGTAAGTACTTATGAATGACCCAAACACATGCAATTGATTGAGGATAGTGTTGAGTTTATCTTATGATTTGACACTCTATTTCTACCTTTTGACATGATGTTTACCTTAACGGTGCACTTGTTAATAAGATAACTTGCAATGGTTGTACTAATTAACGAAACATAGAATGTAAAATTAGAAAGTAAACTTAGACAATTTAAAGATAATAACTATTTTTTCGAAGAATAGCTTGACATTGAGAGAATATGGCAGGTCACGGGTTGGCTGTACGTTCGAGGGGAATATGCATCGAAGGAGAACATCCTTGTATACTGGATTGCTCCGATCGGGGCAACAGTGCTTGCCGTTTGGACGTTTAGGTGGCTCAACAGCCAACCGAAAGATGAGAAACTAAAAGGGAAGCCCAAATCAGAGTGACATTCGCCGCATCCATTTCCTCAGTTCGAACAACTCTTTCTGAGTGGATGAAAACTTGAAAAGTCAGTGCGGCCGATGTGTTTTCAATTGTTTATTACTTAAAGCATTACTAGTCAAAAATTTGGTTCGAATGTTGTATGTTCTTGGGAGTTTTCCTTATTCTTGTGTCCATGAAATGCTTCGTGATTCTTGAGAAGCCGTTCAAAATGCATTGTTTATACAGAACACTTTGCTATGAATGTTGTATGTATTGTTCAAAATGTTTCATTTTTATCTCAAATGTCCATTTTTGATAATCTAAATGCAAAACACTTAATAAATACGTTCAAAATATTAAATATTATTTTTAAAAAATATTTTTAATAAAATTATAAATGATTAGATTTATTATAAAAAAATAACAAAGCCTTATTACTTACTCAATAAGTCAACAATAAAGTTGTCATTATATAGTGTGTATTAAAATAATATAATTTATTTTATGTATTATAATTTGAGTTAGAATAATAATTACAGTGTAGAAAAATAAAGTGCATGTCCCACGACTATTTTGATTTATTCAACCATTAGAAGAAGTCCTAATACTAAACTCAATTCTTTGCTCAAATTGAAAATATATTCAAGCACGTTTTTCTATTTACTCATAATTTAATCTAAAAGACTAAACAACAATGTTAACAAAATATTATTTTTTAGTCTAAACAAAATAATAGAATAAATATTTTTCTAATTATTCGAAAGTAAGTTTTTGTGACAAGACAATAAATGATAATCCATCCAAATATTGACAAATAAAAAGAGAGAAAGAGAGAAAGAGAGAAGAGAATGAGAAGAGATGAAGTTAACCGTACGCAACTTTGAGAATATTAAATGAGTTATTTTAAGTTTATCTTATTGTCTCTCTTGTCATAGCTTTTTACATGTCGTTGTGTATTAATCAATTAATAAATAATTATTTTTATTTTTATTCATTAAATTTATTTAACTATGCATTAACTCATGTTATGACAAAAGAATAATTATAAAATTATTCGTAATAAATTTACCACTTTTCCCAATTCCTTAAAAGTTCTTTGGTTTGCAATGAATGTAGATAAGGATGAAATGGTTTGGATCTTAAACAACAATTGTGAGTTACAAAATGAAACTGAACAATGAAACACAATTTTCTAAAATTTAGAAATAGAGCCAAAATCGAGAAATAGCCAAATTGATTGGTTCTTCCTACTCCACAATGTAGTCTCGTCAGTACCCGAGTTGTAGAGCTGTGACTTGTCAAGTTATGTTTAAGGGTTTGATTTTTAAATTACCCATAATGCACTATTTAGAATGGTTTTAACTCTTTACAATATAGTCTCGGTTTTGTCTAATGGCCTCTTGTTCGATATTGACCATATACCTTCATAGGATGCAGTCCTCTGGCAATCGTTCAGGTACATTGCAACATACACCTGCATTGCAATTGAAGAATGATTATTCTCAGATTATCCGCCAAACCGATAAGATCAATAAACCAACAAAAGCATACAGCTCGGAAATATACCGATAAACAGAAAAATTAGGACCACAATGTCGCCTTCCAGTCATTGAGGAACTGGGGTTGTGCCTTCATCAACGCGGAGAAAAAAATCCCCATGGCAATTCTCGTCTTGGCACCAATTCTCGAAGTACTTCAAAATGGGGTAGCATTGAAACTCAGGATTCGCCTTGAGATGTCGGTAGATTGTGATGTATCTCCAGTGTCTGATTTTCTCGGACAAATATGTAGCATAGAAGATGAACTTAGGCTTAAAAAAGGTGTATTTTCTTTTCTAGCCTTTGTTAAGGACCCCAAGTCCAAAGCCAAGTAAATCAGACAAAATCTTGTTCAAAAACCTGCAAACATTGATGATCAAGGTTAATGTAACGTTTAAAACCAGTTCATCATAAGAGAAATTGTTATATGAATTTACCCAGCATGTCTAGCTTCGTCCCTGGACATGAGAGAGAAAATGTCAGCCACAATTGAATTCGTTTTCTGCTAGATTGATCATTTCAGATGGACAACAGAAATTAGTTTTCATTAAAAATAATTCAAACGACGAAGAATTTCCACCAAATGAAATTTCTGATTTTAAGTGTATAGTGTAATTCAAGAAATGGTGACTGAGTAATTTCAGCCAGCAATGATCGCCACTCAAAAAGAGAAACTCAAGCGATTCAGCAGTCAAAACTCAGAAAAATTCCAATATCTCATGTGTTGTAAACTTGCATAGATAAAGTGAGAGGGTGACCAACTTACCCTCATTCAATTTCCATTAAGAATTCAGAAAAATGGAAAGAGGAATTTAAGAGATTGTCGAATTCCAAACCTTGAGTCTCCTACCAAGCTCTTTTTAATGAAGAAACCCAGAAAACTCAGCAGTACAAGACCTTTCCAAAAATTCCACCAAAATCTGTCTGAGAGGACCTTCAAGTTTATCAGCAGCCTCCTTGAACTCCTTGTTCCTCACGAAATGGGTCTGATTGAAATCCGTATTGAACTCCTGGACCCATGGTTTATCCTACCCCAACCTAAAATTGTGATAACTATTGAAAGTTGCTTCACTCTTAAAATGGTGCGGTTATACTTTGGATCTCATGTATAAAAATGTGATTTGTAACAAAATACACAATTATCTACCCATTCTTCTCATAATTGTGATTTTGTCTTGCTTTTCTTCCTTCAAAGAACAAGGAAACTAATTTGAGAAAAAAAAACTTTCCTAATTTTAGAAAAAAAACTTTCTTAGTTTGAAAACTTTTTTTATTCAAAAAAGGAAACCAACTTTATTTAAACATCATAAGTGGTCTTTAGCTCAAAATTTCCACTTCAAAATGTGCAATATTGAGATCTTGTTTGAATTGAATGTCGTGCCGCGTTTTGAAAAACTTTTGAGAAGTCACCTTGAAGGTGGATTTTAGAGCGCTTGATCTTCCACTTATAGTTGATTAAAAAGATATCGATTGAGTACTTAGCTAGTAAATTGTTGCTTTTACAAGCTTTCTGCATATGCAATCCATCGTAACCTTCCAAATAAAAACTTATGAATAGTTAGAAAATGCTCGTGAATAGTTTGGATATTTTTGGATATCAAGCACATCATGCTCTCGGGATTGAAAAAGATATGTCCTTAGATCCAATACTTGTACATTAAAAGTCGCTGAAATCTCATAGTCTCACCGAAGTTCAATCTTGTTTGCATGGTTGTTAATGGTTTCCAAAACTTGTAATATAATATTGGTATTTCGAAATAACTTCGAGCTCATCTCTTTTGGGAACCCTTTGAAACTAGACCAACTTTGTTAAAGATAAACTTTCAGCTTGCAATCAAACCTCTATTTATGTTTTAGCTTAAAAATGGTCGTAACGTAGTCCATGCCAAAGTTGAATAACTTCATTTCGATAAACCATGTCCCTCCCTCAAAAGATGCACTTGACTATGGGAATGATAGATTCTTGATCCATTGACCTCAAATCCAAGGTTTTTATTAATTTAAAATTAACAGAATTTGCTTTCAATTGTAGACCAAGTTTGTTAATAAAATTTGGATCCTTAGCCTCAAAATTACTCAAGTCAACATACTTAACAAAAGTTACTTCTCTTATAAGATGTTTTCCTCTCTTTCAGGTATGCCAAGCAATTTGTCAAATAAAATAAATGCCTAGAAGATAAACAGCATTTTTGGATTCTAGGGCTTGAAATAATATCAAAACTATTCCAATAGTAAAAGGGCAATATTCATTAATCACACATGCATAACCACCAATGTTCGAAATTTGAAAGTTCATAGCAAGCATTCCATCACAACTTATCTCAAAAACCAAAATAAGTTGTCTTACTCTTGTTTTAGGCGGATTGTCATTCCTCAAAGTCTTTTCCTCTTTCATTCTCATTAAAGGCTCTAACCTTTTCTTTTCATCCTCAAGTACAATGAAAGTTGCAATCCATTCAACCACCAATAAAAAATTTTAGTTCCAAATTTTCCATCAATGCCAAGACTAAAGACATATTCAATCCAAATTGAGGTGCATTCTTTATTTTCCATCTAAGCAAAGGATGTAACATCCTGTTCTTTAAAAACAGCGGTAAATTTTTTTTTTTGAAATCTCGTTCAAATCTCTTGATTTTAAATCGTAACGGAAGCGTAAAGCATTAAAAACTGTTAAAAATGTGATCTCATCATACTTATAAAACACGTCATAGAAATATATATCAAAATATCATTTCGTTCATTACATGTCATAGATAGGCAATAGCACAAAACATTCAAGCATTGCATATCAAATTAATTAACATAAGTTCTTAACATGATAATTCAAAATACGACAATTCATTCAAATAAGTTTTCATAAAACTTAATAAAATATTTAAAACTTCTTTCTTTTTTCACCCACGGGTCGTCACTCGGTTTCATAAACATTTCGCTCCAAAGTAGCTTCATCCACGTATCATGGCACGTGATGAGGACTAAATTCCTAATCCCGAGCTTCATCACCTACATCACAAAGCTTAACTAATGAGCCTAAAGCTCAATAAGAAATCATATCACCTAGGGATGGGCAACTCAAGCCCGACCCAAGATCTCAGTCCGACCCGCAGCTTTTGGGTCGGGCTTGTAATGGAAAATTTGGATTTTTTTAAACTTGGGTCGGGTTTTTATTTATTGTTTGGTTTTTTGGTCGGGCTTTTATTTTTACTAAACCCGCAAGCCCGACCCAAAAACTCGTCGTTTATCTATCAAATTCAACCATCTGCAACAAATTCAAAAATTAGAAGCGTAAGCGAGAGACGAGAGAGAAACTGACCTCCTGATGACTCCACAGCGAAGCAACATCCACCATTGAAGTTTCATACGTCGTCTTCCGCATAAACCCTTTCGCATAAGTCTAGGGTTTTGGTTTAGACAGTCGTCGAGGACTCGCGAGGAAGAAGGTGAGCTTCGTATTTATTCCTCGATCCTCGTGCTTTTTTTTTCTTTTACTAGTGTTCTATGTTTTAGTACATGTTTCCTCTATGTTGTCTCTGTTATTTATGTGTTAGTATCATCTTTCAGATATTTGATTAAAGATCGCTTATTCTTTTTCTTTTATAGTTTCTCAAACATCTGATTTTCTGATACTTTATTTTATTAGCAGTAAATATAGCTGATTTTTGGGTGCATTTATATGATTTATCGTTATGTTAGCTGATTAGTTTTTGCAATAAGTTTTCTTCAAAATTTCAATGCTTGTATTCGCTTGAATTGCTCGTTGGATACTGAAATTTTTTTCTATGGCCGAGCTACTTCCTCTGACGGAATACTTTACTAAGAAAAGAAGCGAGTTCAATGGCTTTGTGGCTATTAAAGAAAATAATTCTTAAATTGTGTGTATATATATGATTTTCTCACTCCTTCATGGTTTTTTAAAACTTGACGTTTAGTTTAGGGCAGCCTGTAACACCCGACTTTTTTCATATACCTTAAGTTTTATCAATGTTAAATGATGAACGAAGTAAACTTATGTTGACCGTTAAGATTATTTGATTTTCGATTAGATAAATTCTTTAAACGAGTTTAAGTCCTTCTAATAAAATTAATTTAATTAGTTGATGGAACTATAGCAACAAAAATGACTCAATTTGGAGATTTGTAGAGAAAGTTATGGGTTTTAGAAATTTACAGTTGGTAACAACCACCGGGTTGAAAATCGATAACTTGGTAGTTTCAGTTTTCCTATTTTATCATGCTACAAATGAGCTTACGTGACAAAGAAATCTTATATGAAAATATAGAAGACATCAAAAGGAGAAGATTTATAGGTTGAACAACTCGATTGGAGTTGTGGTGTAAAAGTTATGCACGTTAGAATTTGACAAATGAAAACTAGACTAAGGAAATATGAACTTTTGAGCAATATTTGGTATTTCGTAAAATTTATACCTTTACTCTGTGAATTTGAAGTTTATGTCTTCTACAAAGTTAAACTAGACTTAATACAAAAAAATAATGACGTTTGAATCATAGAAATCTAAGTTGTGGAAGAAAAGTTATGAAAGTTTTCATTGGTGGTTGACACCCTGATTGCCGGTCGACACCTTAAAACTCTTGGGTTTGAAAACTGGTCGACACTTTGACACAAACGGTCGACACCTTGACTTTTCAAGCTATAGAGGTCGACCTATGAACAGTGGTAGGTCGACACCTTGTGTAGAACCTGTCGACACCTTGTTTAAAGTGTCGACCGCTCCTTGATGATATCCGGAAACTCTTCGTCTTCCACGCCTGAAATTATTTAAAAACTCATTTCTCTCAGCTGCTAACCCATTTTCCCGACCTCCCTCTTCCCTCTCCTGAGTTCTCTCAACTTCCAAGTGAGATTTTGTGAGTTTTATGAGTGTTTGAGAATGAGTTTTTGAGTTGGGTACTCAAATTAGTGTAAAGGTCTCGGAAGCTTGGGATGTGTCTTGGAAGTTTGAGATGTGAAAGTTGAAGCCTAGGTACATATTTCTACTACTATTATGCTCAAAGGCATTTCAAAAATTAGAAGATTTTGATAAAATTTTTATTTCGGACATGGAAGATTATAGACCGCCAACAGATGCAGATTGGGCTAACATTCGTGAATTTTTTAAGTTCTTGAAGGTGTTTTATGATACTACACTCAAAGTTTTAGCATCACTGCATATTACAGCCAATATTTATGTGATCGAAGTATGTGGGCTGAAGATGACCAATCAAAAATATGCCGAAGGGGAGAACGAGTTGTTAAAAAAAATGGTTGTTGGAATGCTAAATAAGCTTGACAAATATTGGGAAAGTTTTGAGAAATTCAATTTTTTTTTCTTCATAGCCGTTCTTCTAGATCCAAGATGCAAATCGCAAATATTAAAGCATTTTCTATCAATTTTGTTTGGTGCTGACCGAACATCAGATTTCATGAAGCAAATATATAATCTAATGGAAAAATTGTACCACGAGTACAAAGGTGATGAGAGCTCAAGTTCTCCGATTGATCAAAATCTACAAGATCCACAAGAGACAACTACTCTAGCAATCTCTTCATTTTATGACAACTCCCTTAATTGTGATAACTCAAGTACTGTGTTTGAAGTTGATGAATATTTAATAGAAAAGGCTAACGTCTACTCTGACAAAGTAGACGTCTTGGTATGGTGGAGATGTAACTCACTTAATTATCCAATTTTGAGTAAAATAGCAAGAGATGTGTTGACTATTTCAATTTCTACTGTGGCTTCTGAATCAACATTTAGTTGTAGTGGACGTATCATCGATTCATCACAGACTCACTTATTACCCACAACAATTGAAGCAATTATTTGCACTCAAAGTTGGATTCGTACAACTTTTCCTATTAATCCATATGTGATAGATGATTATGAAACTATTGACGAAAGTATGTCTATTCATTTTTTCACGTCATATCCTTAATAGTATTTGACTTTTTTTTATATTGTTTTCATTTTGTAGCACTTGCAGCAAACATTCGTCAAACTCATAATGAAGAAGTACAAGAAAATATGCCAATAATTATTAAATAATGAAGGTCAATGGTAAACTAATTATTCTACTTATCAAATATCATCTAGTTTGTATATGATGAATGTAAATAAAAAATTTGTATTATTTGATTTTGCAGAAAAGATGAGATTGAGAAGGGTAAGCTATGATGGACAATGAAAGACAAATCGAATTGAAGAGTTACTTTGATGGATGTTTTTATTTTAATGAATATTTTTCTTTTGATGGATCTTTTTTTTATAAATGTTTGGATGTTGATGGATGTTTTTATTTTGATGGATATTTTTTATAAATGTTTGTATGTTGATGAATGTTTTTTGTTTTTATTTTGATGGATATTTTCATTTTGATAAATGTTTTTTATGGATATTTTTTATTGATATTTTTATTTTGAAAGAATTTTTTAATAGGATAAAAAACCCAACCCGACCCAAGCCAAATGAGTTTGGGGCGGGTTGTCTCAGAGAGTGCTGGTTTCGGGTCATCTTTGATTTTGGGTTTGGGACCAAAGCCCAAATGGTTATCGATTAAAAAAACAAGCACAATCAACAAACATAAAGAGTTGAGAGAAAGAGATTTTGACACCGATATGTTATCATAGTTCGGCCAACAACTACCTACGTCTGCGCTTCAAGGTACTTCCTTGAAGATCCTTCACTTGATTGAGCTTACGGGTGTCAATATAACTTTTACAACTTGACTCTTCTTTCTCAGAGGCGTCACCCTTTTTTTACTTTTTTTTCTCAGAGGCGTCACTCATTTACAAGATTGATCAGAAGTATTGTTACAAGAATTTAAGGTTTCTAAATTGACTCTCTCAATCACAAGATGAATAATCAAAAGTAGATACAAGAGATGAGAGAGTAAAATAGCTCAAGAATGATTTTGGCAGCGTTTCGGCATTTTTTGTCTCAAAAAATTTGTCTGCTTCAGTTAGTTTCTCATCAGCTATTGATAATTTTTGCTTCTGCTGAGACTCGGGCAGTTGACATATGTACGGGAGCGGTCGACATAAATATAGTTGTTTAGACTCATCAGGAATTAGCCATTGAAAGTTTGTCTTTGAAGTTGTCCCCGAGCGGTCGACATAATCGTGGAGCGGTCAACATAAGTTTCGTTGATTAGCCTTTGAAGTTGCTGCGGTCGACACAGGGTCCGTCTCTAGAACTTTGCATCGGTCGACATAAGTCTTGAGTGGTCGACATAAGGTCCGTCTCTGGAACTTCGGCGGTCGACATAAGTCTTTAGCGGTTGACATTAATTTCATCTCTTGAACTTCGGCGGTCGACATAATTTTCGTCTCTGGAACTGTAGCGGTCGACACACGATCCGTCTCTGGAACTGTAGCGATCGACATAATGTGTGAGCATTCGACATACGATTCGTCTCTGGAATTTTGGCAGTCGACACAAGTGATCATCGGTTGACATATCCTGTGAAAAACTGACAAAATTCTGCAACACTCGACCAACTTGTTAAACATTAATTGTACCATTCGACAAGGGTATTACACATGAGAGGTTAAGTCTATAAAATACATTACAACATAATTGAATTTAACTTTCATACATAGTTAATCAATACTACACATAAACGATAATTATCATAAAAAATAGTTAGTTATTTTAAACACTTTTAAAGCCAACAACTTTAACTATAAATTTTTAGTGATAATAGTAGACAGTCCTACCTTTCTCTCCTTGCTTCGAATTCCTTGAGGTTTGTTTGGCTCTGTTAGATACATCAATCCAAGTATTCTTGTACATATGATACATTCATGCACAGCTGTAAATAACTCTAAACTGTCAGTACATGTTTAGTTTCAAAGAAAACTTGCATATACAGATTATGGTTTGACAGAAAACATCTCTCTCTTCTTCTATTCTAACTAAAGATTATTTATTGACATGCATCGGGATTCCATGAACGAAACCATGCCTCAAGGAGCTATCACCCGAGCACGAGCCAAGGATTTTTTGAACAAATTTGTTATTTTTGTAGGAAGTGAAGTGCACAGAATCATTTTGGAGAGACCTACCCCGAAAGACTTGGGGCAACCCAAAAATCTCATCACATGGGAAATAGACGCCGAGATCAAGCCGTTTTCAAGCTTAGAAGGTCATGGAAAGAAGATCAAGATCATGGCCCAAGAGAAGACCGAACCAGGTACAAGTCGGGCCCATGGAGCAAGGACACCAAACCAAGCCCAAGATGTAGGGAGGCCTCGGATCTCTCTCTCTCTCTCTCCATTTAGTTTTTTTTTACCTTTTTACGTTTTTTTGCACAAACATTTATCTAGAGTTAGGGTTTTTGCATGAGTTTTAACTTTTGTATGGGCTTTTGGGACCCACCGGCCTTGTTAGAAGGGGGTATTAATTCATCTTGTTACCTAGGTTTTCATTAGTTGCGTTTTGAAATAGAAATAGTATTTTTGCCTCTCCTCTCCTTGGTCGGTTCTCCCTCCAAGACTTGATATCTTCCAGTGAGTCATGGCAATCTCCGAGAGTTTCTTCAAGATTTTTGCTCCCCTTCCTAGCTAGGGTGAGTTAGGCCATGCTACACGACTTCAGCCACTTTCCTGTGGACTTTGGGTAAGCGTGTAATCCACATTAGCTCTTCTTCATCCTCGGTTACCATCCAATTTCACGAACCATCCCATTGAATCCCTTTGTTTGATCTAATTTTTACCACTTGATATTCCCATCTGCGTAACTCCCGATTCTGTCGAGCTATTATCCTAATTTTTTTATGATAAACTCTACTCTCGTTCCATAACAAACCCTCTAAATTTTCAGCCACAAAATCCGTATGAAGCTCGAGAACCGCCTATCACAATAACACCTACAATCCTGGATTTTTCTCCAAACCGGATCTCAACCGACACCTTTTTTTTATCTTCCTTCGTTCCTTAACCGATTACATATCATTTATGGGATCAGGATTTCAGCTCCTCTTGCAAAGCATCCTGTGTTATTTATGGAAACCCGTCGTTCTGACCGTTGTCGCTTCACCGGCATCCCAAGTAGATTTGAACTCTTTGTATTAGAGCATCGATTCTGGATTAAATTTTCAATGGATCGTTTAGATAGTCTAGAAAAAAAATTGTCTGTGATCAGGGCAAATATACGGGAACTAAGATCGGCCAATGGAGAAATTTTCTGTAGTAGATTCACTGGAAAAGCGCCTGTCTTCTGGAAACTGACTTTAGAGAGTCGGGAGGAGTTTTCTCGCATGGCTCAAGTATGCTGCTTAGCCAGAACTTCAACATCAATGAAGTGTTTCCGCGAGGCACAAATCTGAAATGGGTGACATTGCATCAATGATTACTATTATATGTATTTCTTTAATGAAGCACCGAGCGGAGTAATGATAAGATTCAATATTTAGACTAGGCCAAACCCATATGGGGAAAAGAAACATAATCTATAAATGTAAGAGTAGTTTCTTATCAGAGCAAGGAAAATATTTGAGTAATGTTTCAAGGTTTTGAGCCGCCATTAAGGTGTTCTTTGGAGGTAGCAAGCTCATCAATTGCTTGTAAATTCCGTTTATCGTTTAATCTATTGTCTTCTTTATTTTGTTCGATTGTTCTTGGTTCTTCAATTTATGCATATAAGGGGTCCTATAGAGCACGTACTTGTCTTGGCCTACCTAATTCATTTATAGGTTTTATTCCAAAAGCATAGTTGGTTTTGTAATGACTTCTTACACAAAGAATTGTTACTTTAGATCGAAGAATTGAAAATTTTCCAATGCCCTTTGCTCATAAAACAGTTGGTTTTATGCAGTAAATTTAGATTGGGGAGAGTAATAAGGGAAATAAATAAGAATTGGGAAAGAAGAGAATCAAAAGAGTTGAAATGAGAAAACAGTGGTGCATTCAATGATCAGTGGTGGAGTCTGTGTAGATAGCGTACCACACTGGCTTACATATGAACCACATTGTTTTAAGGAAGCTCTTGAATAAGCATAGTCTCTGAAAGAAAGAAAACTATGTCATCGTCGGAGTAAGACTTTATCAACTATCGGCATAGAACACATACTATCTACGCAAGAAATTGTGTAGCTTTTATGCTTACAGAGCGAGATTCTTTTTTAATGAATCTGCAAAACGTTTTCTAGATCTGAAAAAGACGTTCATGTTTACTTTTTTGGGGCTAGTGTTGGTTGCTCCCGCGCTACATTTCTGGTAGTTTCTCTAATCCTTCTCTGCTCACTTCTAGTATGCATAGCCTAGGAAACATTTTCTTTCGCTAGATCTACAGGTGCCTGTCATCTATTGAGGGTCATATAATTTCAGGTTGTGCCGAAGCTTCAACAGGTGAAATCATGATTAGTCTGGAATGTAATTCTGTCTTTCAAATCGATGTTGATGTGGGAGCTGCCTGCGCCAAGTAATCATGGGTTCGTGATTAAATTGATGATTAATGCTTAATTATATGATTTAGTGGAGATTGGGTGGGAGAGTTAAGATTTAGGAGATGTAAGCAGTGAGTAAATCATGGTGACATGATATTGAAGAATGAATTAGTGAGATCCACTTTTCTTTCAGTTTACGTGGTCGTCCCCTTGTTCAGTTTATTCTGTCATCATTAACTTTATAGCTAAATTATTTTAGTCAATGCTAGGATCGTGCACAACCGCGTCAATCGGTTGCTCATTT
Source organism: Begonia fuchsioides (assembly GCA_003255005.1). Classification (NCBI taxonomy): domain Eukaryota; kingdom Viridiplantae; phylum Streptophyta; class Magnoliopsida; order Cucurbitales; family Begoniaceae; genus Begonia; species Begonia fuchsioides. The sequence continues at coordinate 214,994 of QAOC01015783.1, forward strand.
CTTAGTGAGTTTGACCTATTTTAATTATGGATAACTACATTTTAAATTGCTAGCGATTGTGCTTTAAGTCATTCTTCTTCGTTATAAGTGGGTGAAGTGAGTTCCGGCTTTCACTTTTTTTTTCCACAATTTGCAATCATCATTAATTTGTTATAAAATACATAGTTTAAATTAAATTAATTTGGGTAAACATCGATAGTTTGAACTAAAGCAATTTGAGTAAATATCAATTTAATCCATAAACTATGGAGGTAGTTGCAATGATATATCCTTCAATTTTAAAAATTATTAATAAACATCTTGAACTTTATTGAAATTTCAATTGTATTTTGACGTCATGTTTTTGGCAAATTTTAATGATATTATTTTATTCAATCAACACATTTCATTATAAATATAAATAAAAATATTAAAAATATTAGATATTTGTAAAAATTCTTTTTATAAATTTATAATGATTATTTTTTTATTTCTCGACAAGTCATTAAAACTAATAAAATTAATTTAAATAGTTAACCATGATTGATCGGCATCATAAAATTAGAACAAAACATATTGATGGGGTTACCTTTTGCAATTGTAGTAAAGTTAAAATGTATGCAATGTACTTTGATGACTTTTAAAGTTTAAAAAAATCTACTGCACTAGTATCATAGTGAGGCTAAATTGATATTTGGTCAAGTATATTTTTTTTTGTTTAGTGAGTTTCTCGGCTTTCATGCATTTTTTTCCTACTATTTGCAATAATAATTTAATTTTTATTTTGTTATCAAATACATAATTTAATTAAAGTAGTTTGGGTAAATGATGTGATTATGACTAGTGACACATAAAAGTCCAAACATATTTTAAAGCAACAAAGGATTATAAAATAGGAAATTGTATGATTCCATAATCAATTTGTAAAGTTGACCTGAGTCGATTTGACAATCATGCAGATCTAATTTAAAAATATGTTTTTCACGAGAATTTTAACTGACTTTAAGATCTTTCTAGAATGGGCTTGATCGTAAAATTCAGATATTGTATGCCCCTTCAAATATCCAGATTACCAAGGTAGAATTTAATTAGAAAAATGAAATAAATCCAAAAATTCTATTATTTTCTTATATTATTTTCATATTTTTAGTTTCTTAATTATTATTTACCTATTTAATTTAGATTTTATAATGTAGCTAGTTTATTTCATAATTACTTGTTATTTTTTAATTACTTTATTTTTGTTTAGTAAAGTGTATAGTCTAATTAAAGACATCCAAGTTATTGTAATAGACATGACAATTTTATGATTAATTCACCTTCAGTATTTGAAGAGAATGTTTTCTTTGATTCCTTGCGGATAACTCGATCATGAAGAGAATAGTCAAATGAATAAAATATGATGTCCTTAGTAGAGAAGAGTCAATATAAGGTTTGATTGACATTTGAAAGTCAATTGTGATTTTTTCCGTGGAGAACTAGATGAATGTTCAAAGTGCGACCTTGAAGCCCGGATGTCAGCATTACTAAATTGGTTGTATTTCTTTTTCCATTCTCTTTAATTTATTGCTTAAATCATGTAGAGAATTATAATTATAAAAATAAAAAAAGCTAGTAAACTTCAATCTCTCCTGTGAATTTAAATTTGATTCTACATGTGAAGCTCCTTATTTAATAAATTAGTTTTTGTCTTCAAACTTCATTTGAGGTCAAATACTTCGTCTTTATTCATAGGCAAGTATTTTTTTCTCATTATTGAAGAGTCTCAAATTTAATATATTTATGGTTCTCATCATTTAATATATGGTGTAAGAAAGGAAATTACAATAACATATATGAAAACTATAGGTATATCAAACCCGGCAGTAAATATCAATAGTTTAAATAAAGTAATTTAGGTAAATATTAATTTAGTTCATGGACTATGAATGAAGTTGCAATGAGACCTTCAGGAAAAATAATCAATAACACTTTAGACTTTATTATAATTTTGACGGATATTCTTTCATCATGTGTTTTTGTCAATTATAGTGATATTGTTCCATTTAATTAACACATTTCATTGATAAATAAAAATAAAAAGGTTGAAAATATTATATATTTGTAAAAAAAATATTTGTCATGAAGTTAAATAAGTAAAGTAAAATGTTAATTTATAACATCTTTTATTTATTGAAAATCAAATTAACTTAAATACGTAATTAGGATTGATCAACATCATAAAAATTAAAACAAAATGTATTATGGTGTGTCTTTTGCAATTTTATGAGGGGGTACATTAATGACTTTTAAAATTTAAAAAAGGTCATTGCAGGAGTAAATGGTTATTCGGCCAAGTAATTTTTGTTTTAGTGTTTATTTGCTTTTAAAAAGTTAGGGATAATTTCTCAATTGTAACGATTAACACTCTATTTTTAACCTGCATGAAAATCATTAAATTATTGGATTGATATATAATTATTTTCATGTTTTTGGCTTTTAATGGCGTCATGCAAACGAAAAAGCGACGTCACTTATTTAGCTGGACCCCACCTGACTCTTACTCCTTCAAAGGGGCCCACCAAGCCTCGTAGGTCAACTACTCCATTTCTCTCTCTCTAGAATAATCAATAACTGCTCTCTCAAATTCATGGACTACCCTACCCCCACAAGCAACGCCACTTAGATTACAACACGTCTTACAATCAGGAGAGCGGTCGCTTTTGGCCCGAGAGCCAATACACTTGTTACTAAAGGTGAAAATCTCTGGCACAAGGACCCTCGAGAGCAAATACACTATGTAATCCAAGTAGTGCTCGTGAAACAAACATACGGTGTGACGACGGAGTTTAAAACTATAATAGCATAGACAGTTGAATTAGTTATCGTTAGGTTTTGGAGCTTCTTTAATTTTACTCGTAGTACGTGACACCTAAATGCTTAACTTTATTTTTGTCCTACTTGAGTTCTAGGAATAACACATGATTATAAATCTTCTCGAGAAATATATAACGGAGCCAGTCATGCAGACGTTCTACTTGAGTAGTCTGACTTAGGGGTCAAGGTTTAGGTTTTTATTTGATTTTATATGCATATCTATTATTTCAATGGAGGGTAAAAATGGAAATTTAATTTATCAGTCTTTTTTTAAAGCTCGTAAAGCGAATCTAGAAGGAATACAAGAACCATAAATGCAATATAACAGATGGCATAAAAGAAAAGATTAGGGAAGTAAAAGCGATAGAGAGAGAAAGCAAGTCTAATCGAAAGAAAAGGAAGATTGCAACGAGAGATAGGACCCACTCAACCCTAGATTATTCATTAGCCAACTCATAAACCACCCTTATTATCGACTGAAAATGACTTCTAGTCAGCATCCTAGAGAGAGAACGACAGGAGAGAGAAAGAGATGCGGCTTTGAACGCCATCTTGCTTTGATAGTCAACCGAAGCAAACATTATTGATCTTTCCTCTCTCTCTCTCCTCTTTCTCTCTCTAAAAACAGTCACAGACGAACCCAGACAAGACCCAGCAACAAGCCCGTTTCGCGTCGTCTAATTCAGCCGATAAATCTAGAGTTTTTGTTGAGAATGACATGAACCCACCGGCGACGGAGAGCCTTTGCAGACAGTTTGCGAATGGAAGGATGTTTTTGGCTTGCACGAATTTAGTTCAGTGATCGAGTTATAATAAAATTGGTACAAGAATTAAATTTGGAAGCCTACCTCAATGATATGAAAGTTTAATCCCATCGAAGTTGTTTGTGGTGTGAGGGCTCTGTGACGATTAATTTGGCCAATTGGTAAAGGACGTTTTTGACTTTCAAACTGTTTTTTTTGTTTTTGTAATAATGACTTATTTTTTTGTTTTGGAATCATATCTTGAAATCTGAATATGATAAGGATGTAATGATCTTTTTGACCTGTTCAAACCCCCCTATCTACTGGCATTACCTAATCCCATTATGAGCTCTATTTATTTGAATTCAATGGTTCAAGCTTCCTTATCACCAATCTTAATCTTAGATCAAAGAGCAGTGTATTGTTACATTTTTATTTCACTTTTAAATGGACAGTGTTAAATATTTATTGATTAAATTAAAATACAATTAATACATTATATATATATATATACATAGTATATTTAGATTTACCCATTTTCTAATTAGGATTTTCTATAATACTATTGTGTTCATGTCAATATTTTGGCAGTGCAATGCTTCTTATTGGTCGCTAAGGATCCATTTGAATAACAAAAATTATAAGATCATAAGGGTTTAATTAAAATTCAGTAACTTAATTTCTTGTTTCGAAAGAAAGATTCATAATATACCAAAAGCGAAGCGAGGAGAACAACCGGGATGGACGGCCGGGCACAGCTCTTCACCGCCGCCCCGCAGACAGAAACCAAACCTAGTCACATAACTTTCCACGATTCCAAGGTCGGAAAGCTTGAATATGTGTCGAACTCAAAACCCCCAGATCCGCCGTCCGAGATACCGGCTCCACTGCCGAAAGATAACGCGCCGCCCCAACTGTCTTCGGAGCCACCTCCATTGGTTTGGCTCTGGTGGTTGTCTAGCAGAAACGCCGATGTGTCCAGCGTCGGCCAGCACCCTATTCCGCTCACCGGTCTTCCTAATCTCTGTGGCTCTGGCTTCAACATCGGTACCGCGCTAGCCTGCAAGTTACCGAGCCGTACTCCAGTCATTTGCTGTACCATCTGCCGGAAGTTGGAAACGTCCGCAGCAATGAACGTTATTTCCGTTCGTTTTGAGGCACGCGATTTCCGCTTCGTGATTCTACCGGTTGGACCTGAAACTGTACTTCTCTGACGCTTCGACGCCGTTTCTGGGTCCGAACCAGCGGACACGCCGGAGACAGTGGGGGTCGGGGCAATTTCGGAGTGAATATTATCGAGGAAGGGAGAAATCGAGTCGGACAAGAAGATCTCGGAGGTAGCTCCGGCGAAAGACTTCTGGATGGCTCTAGAGAAGGTTTCGGTGTCACGAACAAAAGTGTCGAAAATCCATGAATCAGCTAAGGTCGAGCGAGAGGCCCAGGGATCGGTATCAGCCGAATTCTCAGAAAAAGCCATTAATTTTTCACTTCAAAATCCGAGTTCTAGAGCAGAAACAAAAAAGAAATCCAGAGTTCAAAACTGAAAAATCTCAGAGCATTTCTCACAAAAACAGAAAAGTTACTTGCTCTAAGCTCATAAAACCAAGGAAAGAAAAACAAAAGTCAGCCGGTCCTGACTGATCGCCGGTGACAGTTAGCAGAGGAGAAGAAGAAAGGGCGGTGGGATTCGTCTTCAGTCTACTCTGCCGAGAAGCGAGACAGACGGTGGAAATGGCGCAGAGAAGAATAAATAAGACGGAGGAAAGAGAAAACGCGTTATTCAGATTCAGATTGTACACGCGTCACCCTTTTTTGGCTCCTCTTATTTGTTACTGTCCATGACTTCCCAAGTCTTACCTCAAACCATGCAAATAAATATAAATTATTTTCTCGATAATTAATTATTGTCAATAATTACCAGTTTTATGCCTTTTCTTTTTAAATCTAATATCACGCAAATTCTGTAAAAATAAAATTAAAAGGGGAATAAGTCATCACGAATTTTATCCGTTACAGAACAAACTGTGATCCAACGTAGAAGCAAGATGGTCCACACAATTGCACAGGCTGCTGCAAATGAAGGAGATGCCACGGATGCCCTGATCCAAACTGCGTTCAGACTTGCACCATTATTTTTTAGTTGAATTTGAGTGGATTGGAGTCAATTGGCCAGTTTACAAATCTAGTTCCAAGTCTTAAAAAACACCGTGACTAATGGTTCGATTGTTTTTTGAGAGCAGAAAATCAAAAATGAAATTTGTGTTAAAAAACAACATAGATCGAGTGAAACTTGGCAAACAAAAATGGAGTCCGCCATGAAAGTGGTAGAGTATGCGTGGACGAACTTTGATAGGAAAAAAGAAGTATGAAAGTTAAAAAATAAAATAAAAGGAGGTGGGACGGGATAGCGATGACACCACAGGCAACAGTCAGCGTGTAGTTTGATCGTCAACCGCGTCATTCGCGGTCTCACTCTCCTCGTGATTCCTGACTACATATAATTTATTTATTTAACTAAAACAATATTTCATAAACTCAGTTCACTCTTTTTATTTAGATATTTAGTGATTATCAGATTGGACCCGGCAAACCCTGCAAGTTTTTTCTCCCATTTCGATTTGATTCTGTTTTACATCAATGGTAGATTATAATTTCTAGTTATTCCAAAAACCACTAACAATACATGTTCAGTTGCGTATGTCTTGCTCTTAGATCGAGGACGCGCAAGCTTTTGATTATACCATGTGTGATTTAATGATTATCTAGGCTGAATGGGTCAACAACAGCAAGCTTTTTTGTTTGAATTTCGATTATGTTTGGTACTAGTGATCAAATATATCTTCAAGCAATATCTACTCAAAATACGTGTTCAATTTCGTAGGACGGATAGCTTTTGATTCTGCTAGGTTCGATTAGTTTGAAGGAGCAACATATGACCTCTGAGTACAGACATCGTGCGACTGTTTTTAGAGAAATCTTTACCCACTATACCAGGCTAGGCGGGGATTTATTAGATGTCCATTATTGGAGATGACAAATTAACAATTTAGCTCTGTAATCTTGCACCATCCACCCGATGTAAGATGTTGGTTCGGTGTGTAGCGAGCTTTAATGGGACCAGACCATGGCTTGGAGGATGTAACGACACATACTAATTGAACTTAACCCTTTTAAAGCATGAGATTAAACATTTAAGGAAAGCTTGGTGTGAGAAAAAAAAAATCATTTTTCTGTTATTTTTCTTTCTTGGTAGTGGCATGGACTTCGTCAAAAAATAACCTTTTTGAGTCAAGTAAATGATCCATGAGAGTTAAATTAAAAAAAAAAAGGTTCAAATTAAAATCGAGTTTAACAAAGGTAAATATGTAAAAAAGACATGAGTTTAAAAAAAAAAATT
>QAOC01015783.1:224069-262430 GCA_003255005.1 Begonia fuchsioides
TGAGACCTGATTTTAGTTTTAATTCAATTAAAAATGTAGGAATCAGCCTTCCTTCATGTTCATCTATTTTCACTAATTGTATATTTATTTTTGTACTAACGACTAAGGGTGCGGATTAATTAAATATGTCATTGTCAATTTGAAGTTTTAATTTTTTACAAAGTATAATATCTTTATTTATTTACAAAAATAGAGGATTCCAAAGAGAAAAGACAGCACATCACGTGCTATAAGCGTGTGGGGTCCAACATTTTGAATTTAACCTCAAAAAATTTTGGATTCAAAACTTATATAATTAATGAATTGATTTTCTTTATTTTTATCAATTTATGGATAGCGTAAAAACATTTTTAGTTGTTATAAAATATGAAATAATTTAAATAAATAAAATAAAAAAGGAAAAAGGAGAGGATGATTGATGGGGACAGGGCTAGGGGTCTGGCCAATTGTGGGGTTATTGGATGCCTCCAAAGGCAAAGCGATCCTCGTAATCCGTTTCATGAGAATAGTAGGTTTCTTGGAATTATTTCAAGATTCTCTTATTAATTAATTTGTTTATTTTTTTAAATAACATAAATGTACTTATTTATTAGCAATGAAGAAGCTAATATGTGCTCTTTGTCATTTATTTCAATTTCTAGTTCGTCATTAATCTACTTTTACTTGTCTCCAATTCTTACACATCCAAAGGGTAAGTTGAAGTTATTTATGGATTGGATCCAATCTAGTTATATCCGCGAATCAAAATTGGAGGTTCCATAATTGAACTAGACTGTAACATATGGTTTGATTTTTGTTTGGTATATATCCATTGTTTTCAAGTGATGCGGTTGGATCTGTAGCTGAATTATAGGTTTATGTCGGATATATTTTGCTTTGGTTGATTCTATTTGATTATTGGTTAGTTTTTGAATCCATGGTCTGGATGGGTTTCAACGTTTTCATCCTAAATACCGAAATCAGACCATGACTCGCATTTTCATAAGAAAAATGCGATATAATACTCATAGCATAATAATAATATATTATATAGTATCACACCTCACACGTTAAATATAGTTTTATGATACAAATAAGATGTTCGAAACATGACCACATGGATGCTTGATAATTTAATGATTCTTTTAATAACGTGACATAAAACATCAATATATAATACATTATGTACTAGTCATACCTCACAAGTTAAATGTACAAGTGATCAGAGTCTAGCCTACCATCTTTAACTTTTTCGTGACCAAAAACACTTAAATACCTGTTAAAATAAGTACCTTCAGTCTTCCTAGAGTAGATCGACCAATCTACGTTAACCATACACAGTTTTCTATTAGGTTCAAGACATGACGATACGGACGTTCAACAATTTAATGATTTAAATAACGTGACATAAAACAGCTATAAATTATACATTATATGCACCTAACAATTTAGCCATACAGTTTTATAAATTATTTAGGCAATTCATAACATGAGCATTGGATGCATAGCAAACAGAAGTATCTTTTGTAATTTTGTGACAATCTACAAAGAAATAAGTATTTGAAATGATTTTATTGGCAAAACAAGTCCAAAACCGGATTAAATTGATTCCAAAAGTATCACAAAAAGGACCCTAAATCTTGAAAAAAGATTGACCAATCGACTGTGCCGAGCTCCAAGTGCCCGAAAACTTGAGAAAGGAGAAGAATTGATAATTAAACTGAACAAAGAATCATAATACAAAGATGATACCTCGCATCATTTCAATGAAGAGAGTGTCAAATGGTAAAGTCCAAATTCCCACTACCATTACCGGAATGATGAACTGCTGCAAAGCAGGCCAAGATTTTCAGGCTTTCTTCTGTTTGAGGGGTGCCGCCGCCGCAGCAAACAATGCCCGGTACACCCAAGCAGCGGCAATTGCTCCGGCAAAGGGGCTGATCCAGTACACGTAAAAGTGCTCCCATGAGTTGTGCTTGTTGTTCACGTACGCCCACCCGAACGCCTGCACAAAACGAATTAAGTTCGTGTATTTCATCAGATTTACAACCCATCCATCTGTACTTCGCCTAATCTTCAAACCACCAAGGCAGATTCTTAAACCATTGTTTTTACCAGTATGCATTTATGGGAAGTTCAAACACTACTCTCTATATTTACTTTCTCTGTTCTGGTTTTGCTCTGAACATTTCCAAATGAGCCTGTCCCCAAAAGCAATATGATTCAAACATTGGAAAGTATTTAAGTATCCCCTATTAGAAGCACGCATTGTAATTACATCTAGCCTAGTTCATTGTTGAAGGCTCTTGGGTTTTTCATTCTGCTTTGTTTAGTGGTAATCGAGGATCCAATGAGCCATAATCGCGCAAAAGAAGCTACAAAACGATTAAAATATGCTAAATCTGCATTTACAGGGGCTGCATCTTACATGCCTTGCCACTAGATGTGAGGAGAAGAATGTCTAGTATGTTCAAGTTCATATTTATCTATGAAGAGACATATAATCCAACTATGAGAATTCGATGCAACAGAAAGAACTGGATAAATTATGATTCACCACCTTTGTCGATACAGAGAAAATCTGAAAGGAAGGAAATAAGCAAATTACTTACATTTGCAGGATTCATGGAAGGTCCTGTGTAAGAAGATCCAGAGATGACCAAGGTAACGGTGGTCATGGCCAGAAACCAGGCCTTGAGAAGCGGGCTACGGGGGCCTCTGAGCACGATTAGAAGAACAGCCAAGCTGATGCAAAACGTTAAAATTGCCTCGGCTATGGCTCCCGAATGGACCTCCACTTTCAGAGAAGGTCCGCCAAGCATGTGTTTGTACTGGATTGGCATCACCTCCTTGATCGCCACTGCGCCGCCGACAGCTCCGGCAGCCTGCCAATCGCCAAAACACTAGAAATTCGTCCCTTGGAAGTATGGAAATAGAGCTGCATATAGCAAATCAGAGCAAAAGAAAGTAGATGGACCTGAGCAGGAAAGCGAAGGGCCATGGAAATCAGAGAATCGGGGCCGAGGCCGGCGGCGTAGAAAGCGGCGGTTCCGGTGGGATTAAAGCTAGCCCCACCCAAGAGGCTTCCGACGAAGTTGAAAAAGAAGACGAGGAGGAAAATAATGACCGTGGTTATGAATATGGACGGAAGGCCGGAAACTCCGACGGCGGAGGACACGACGGCAGTAAGAGCCCCAATAGAGGAAGCACAAAAAATCCACATGAACGTCAGCACACCGTCAGCCATGGCGGCCCTTATCGCACCCATGATGATTCAAGAAAGGGGTCGTCGAAAATTGGCCTTTCCTCTAGTTCGGCTCCTCTTTAAATATTATTGGCGATTACCCACCAACCACTCTGCAGAGTGCGTCAATGGCGTCCCTTTCAGAGAAATACAGAATTAATAACGCGGGCAAATCCGACCCAATCCGACGATTCGATTGGATTTGATCGGATCAGATCGGATTGGAGAAAGGTAATCGGTGGAGAAAATGAAGTTAAGATCCGATGTTCGGATCGTTAATCGGATCAGATCGTTATCGGATTGACGACGATCCGATCCGATCCGATCCGAACGTCGGATCTTAACTTGAAATCTAAGTCGGCATCTCCAAATTGAAAATTCGAAATACGTATAGGCTAAATCCCAAAATCCGTAACCCCGACGACAAGCGATTCGGAACCCCGCAACGAGCGATCCTGATCGACCCGCGTTCGTTTATAAGTAGAGTTCTTCTCCTTTTGGTTTTCGATCCCGATCGATCCGTAACAGTATTCTTCGGTAATTTGGTATTGTGCTTTCAGATTGTTTATGTTGTTTGAAATTTGAATGCGGAAGTGTAATTATTTTGCGCCGGCTTGTTGGCTGAGAATGGAATCAATGGATGATTTTTCGGATGAGAGCCTAATTTTGTTGTTTCAATGCTAAGTTGATGTTAATTTGATGTAAGTCAATTGGTTGTTTTTTTGCAGAATGGAAAGTAAGGCTTCTACAACTATAGACACAACGATAGAATCAACATCTACAACTCCTACGAGAATTATGAATTCTTCTGAGCCTGCCCCTAATCTAAGAAAAGGAGCGTTGAATGCTGCATGTTGGGATCATTTTACATTGGTTGAAGGATGTGATCCGGAGGATCCGAGAGCTAGCTGCAATCATTGTGGAAAAAAATATGCATATCATACGAAGAATGCGGGAAGTTCGAATATGACAAAATATTTAAAGAGTTGCTCAAATTATTTGTTGACCATAGATAAGTTACAGAAGAAGTTGTCTTTTAGTATGCTGAAAGGGGAAGCAAGCTCGTCTTCTGTATCATCTTTCACGCAGGCAGAAGCACATGAAGTATTTGCGAGCATGATTATAACTGACGAACTACCGATGAGAATGGTAGAAAAAGAAGGATTCAGAAAGTGATGTGCATATCTCCGCCCCGAGTTGGTTCTACCTTCGCGCAGATCACTGTTATCAAGACGATTTATAAGAGAAAAAAATACAGTTGAAGAAATATTTTAGTAAAAGTAACCAGACAGTTTGCCTTACTACAGATTGTTCGACATCAGCACAGAATATAAATTATATTATTTTGACAGACCACTTTGTCGATGGAGATTGGAAATTGCACAAGAAAATTCTAAATTTTCAGCAGATTGACGACCACAAAGGACAAATTATCGGAAAATTAATTGAGAAATGTTTGCGTGATTGAAGGATTGAGAAAGTGTCCACAATTACGGTAAACAACACCTCCTCAAATGATGTGGTCATTGCACATATGGTTAGGAGTTTGTTACATTAGAATTGATTGGTTTTGGATGGAGACTTCATTCACGTGCGATACTTTGCTCATATCATCAATTTAATTGTGAATGATGGGCTTAAAGAGGATCAAGCTTCTATTAGTCGAGTACGGAGGATCGTGAAGTACGTTAAATCCTCACCAGCACGTTTAGTGAAGTTCAAAAGCTGCATTGACATGATGAAAATAACATTTAAGTGCAATGTGACTTCTGATGTGCCTACTCGATGAAACTCGACATACCTTATGTTGGAAAGAGCTGAGAAGTATGTAGCTGCATTCGAAAAACTTGTAGAATCTGACACTCATTCTTAGCATATATGGGAGAAGAATGACCTCTAACAGACGAAGATTGGGTGGATATTAGTCAATTTACCAAATTCTTGGAAATTTTCTATGATTCGACGGTTGCAGCTTAACATTCAAATGCACGTGGACAGTCCTAATCCATTATTGAGAACAATGACTAATGACATGATTGCGAAATTTGACAAGTACTGGGGGGAGTTGAAAAAATGAATAAACTTATGTGGATTGCAGTTGTTTTGGATCCTCGGTGCAAAGCACATATGTTAAAACTTTGTTTGACCATTCTATTGGGGGACGATCGCGGGCGTGAATATTATGACGAAGTTAAAGTTCTTTTGCGCCGATTTTACACTGAGTATAAGAGTTCAAGTGACGCATCATCGAGTTCGTCCAATGTTAGCGCACCACTATTGAAGGATCCTTTATTTTCTAGATTATACTCCGGAACATCTTTTACTGAGTCTAGAATTAGTAGGTCGGAACTTGACGTCTACGTACACGATGCTGTTGAAGGATTTTCCGAGAATCTAGACCTTTTGCTATGGTGGAAATTGAATTCCCATAAATTTCCAATTTTCAGTAGGATAGCGAAGGATGTATTAATCGTTCCGATTTCTACTGTGCCGTCGGAGTCAGCTTTTAGCTGTGGTAGTCGTGTTATCGAATCATTATGTACTTCGCTGTTACTGAAAACAGTGGAGGCCCTTATATGCACTCAGAGTTGGCTCCGTTCTGAATCAGAAACTTCATTTTTGTCGGAGGCATTGGAAGACTACACGACAATTGACAAATGTATATTTCAACTATGAGTTATTTCACTTATTTGTTAAGATTACTATTTATTAGTGTTATATTAATAAGCCTGTTTTATGTGTTTTTGTTTTGTAGAAATTACGGAAAATGCGACCGGGGGAGACGTAGACCCGATTATTGAAATGTAATCCGACGCTTTGAATCAGATTGAAAAGTTTTTAATGTTTTAGATTATGTATTATGTTGACATTATGAATTGTTTTTGTATTCTTGATTATTTCACTTATTTTTAATGTTTTAATGTTTTAGATTATGTATTTTTGATAATATATACCGGCAGCCGATCGGAAGTACTGCACTCTTGTAAAATAAGCATAAAAGATAAAATAAACTACTTTATAATGTTTAAATTAGACTTAACCATTCATGAGAAATACCCTATTTGAAGGGTATAATTAAAATTTAACAATTTGTTTAAGTGCTGCAGAAATTTCAAGTATATGCAGTGTTTTGTATCGACCCAAAAATGTCTTGTGTCGACCCAAAATACTTTGTGTCGACCATTGTAAAATCCAGAAGCTTAGCCTCCTATAATTTGTGTCGACCCCTGTTCAAAACAGAAGCTTAGCCTTTCATAATTTGTGTCGACCCCTGTTCAAAATAGAAGCTTAGCCTTTCATAATTTGTGTCGACCCAATCAAATTACTTATGTCGACCTCTACGTTCAAATTGTGTCGACTCACTTATGTAACTTGTGTCGACGCAAAAAGGCAGTGCAACGTGCACATTGTGTCGACCCATCCAAACTGCTTGTGTCGACCTTAGAAAAGACATTGTGTTGACCTTACCATATTCCTTGTGTCGACCCCTCAAAATGTGTCGACCCAACCTGTTTGTGTCGACCCTTGGTTTTCCTGAGATTGATCCTTCACATTTGTGTGGACCCCAACCTACATGTGTCGACCAGATTTTCCAGAGACGGATCATTCCGAATTATGTCGAGCGCTCAAANTAACAAAGTTAAAGAGATGATCATTAGATGAAAGTTTTCATTTTGATATTGATATTTAACTAAAATTGTAAATTTATTATTATAATTTTTCTATAAAATAACATAATTGACAAAAGTGACTAACGTAATAAAAAATGTAAAGCAACGAAGATATTAAATTAAAAAAAAAACGTGATTAGTAGGTATTCATTAAAATTATGTTACAATTCAATGTGTGGATTCTAAGATGACAAATTAATATAACTCTATTTTATCAAGATTTGTATCTAAAATTACTTTCATGCTCGTTATGTTGTACTGTTTTAATTTTATAATTAGAGATATGTTAATGCCATTAAAGAACATTTTAACTTTGAAACGGGTCTAACTTTTGTTCCTAGTTTAACTCTTGTGTTGAAAATAAAACTCTGGTTTCATCTGGTTTGATAAATAATTGATGAGTCTATTTAATAAATAAGATCTTGAGTTTCTCAAAAATCTATTTTAACTTTTAATCGTACGAGTCAAACCAATTTTGGGAAGAATTGTAACAAAACTTGGGTTGCACTTCTTACCGAAATCACAATTCGTATTCAATAATAATTTTGAGGGTAAGAAATTGTCCTACAATTTTGTAAATATGTGATAAAAGTTTCAAGAGTTTTTATCACCGTATGTAATATTAATGAAATTTATTTGTTTATATATTAAAAATATTATAGTAAATCGTATAATTATTGAAAAAATTTAAATTTTTTTAGATTAGTGTCTTTTGTTGTTGTAAATGTACGGTAAAAAGTTCAAGTTATTCTGATAAAATTTGCTTAGTTAAATTAATTAAAAACCAAAAATAAAAAAATAGGTCTGGATGCAAGTTGCATCTGCACAGACACAAATTGTGCAATGCAAGTTGCGTCCGAATGTGAGTCATTGCATCTGAGTGGGAGTCACTGCGTCAGAGTGAGAGTCATTGAATATGAGTGAGAATCACTAAGTTCGAGTGAGAGTCACTGAGTCCAAGTAAGTGTTAGATTGAACGAAGTGACTCTCACTAGTTACTCGGACGTAAGTTTCATCTGATCTGATCCGCACTCAGACGCAAATTGCATCTTTCATCCGCGATGTTCAAATTTTATTTTTTCAATACTGAGACTCGAATTGATCTATTTAACTAAAATTCAAGCTCTTTTTAGTTTTTTCTCTTCTAAAAAATTAAGGTTTCCACGCTTTTTACCACGATATAAAAGAGTAAAGCTTGAATTATCCCGATTTAAAATTTCTTTCTTACTCGCAAGGAAAAAGTGGACAAGGTGCTCATACCGTCGTCTAGAGAGGACGTAGAGAAGTATTTGGCGGTAAGGAGGCAGATTGCTGTGATCGGCGGTGGGGGGAAATGATCGGAATTTCAGCGTCCCAGCCTGTTGGATTTCATCCCATGGATGCAGAACCCAATTCCAAATCTTCCGAGACTTCAAACTCTGAGCTACCAGTGACTCTTTTGATCAAGCATCTCCCCGACGCCATTCCTCATTCCACGCTTTCTCGCTTGCTCTCCCACTATGGCGCTTTTTCCCTTCGTCCATGTTCTTTGGGAAGGTACTATTGTCACTCTCTCCTTTTGTTCTTCCATTATCTTTTCCTATTTAGGGCTCGCATTTTGTCTCTCATCAGCTTATTTGTTCCTTGTGTTAAGCTTTAATTTCATTTTATTTTATTGAACAATTAAAACAGAAATTTTCATTCCCTACAACTTTTTTCCTTATCATCACAATGAATGCTATCTTTATTTCCTTCCTTTAATCATAATAGAATGAGAAACTGCGCATTTGTGGAATTTAAAAGTGAAGCAGTGGCATATCAAGCACAGCGTCAGTTAAATGGGTAAGTTTTCTTTCAAATTAACTATTTCATGGTCTTGGTTTCAGTGGTTAAAAGGATTTATGCCACAAACGAAGTGCCTTTTCCTTGCATTTCAGCCACAACTTTGTCTCTTGTATTTTTTTTCATCTTCTATGAAAATCAACTTGTAAGTTTTATATATTGTAGGAGAGGACGTGATAGCATATTAGTGTTCGCAGAATATGTTCGAAGGATTCTATTTCTAAAGTTTGAATTTGATACAAATCATAAAGCCCTCGAAATACCTATCAACCTAAGAAAATATTTTATTAAGAAATATGAATCACATTAGCATGTTCTACTGAAACTGAAGCTCTTTCCACGATTCATATCCTTTCTACAAGAAAATGCATCACAGAAGAGAAAAACTCATGAAGTGATACTCTTTGCTAAAGTCATGACCACGTAATTCATGTTCTCTGCATCTTTCTACACATATTTCAGCCTTAAGGAGAAAGAGGCTTCTTCATTGCATTTGGATCACAAATGTTGCCTAGAGCAGTGATTATAGTAACATTAGGAAATAGTAGCTCTTGATTTTCAAGCAAAGTTTTGAAATCCAAAGTTCTGAATGAAAGTAAGATTTATAGTTTGATAACAAAAAGAAATGCAACAATTAAAAATCATGAAAGATAAGAGTCTTTTGCAACTTTATGAGCATGGAAATGGTACAAACTCACTTCTCCCTGAATTATGAAGCTATAAATATGGTCAACTTCACTATCATGCGCCAATTTGTGATTTTTATTTTGGATAATTGTATTCTTTTCTCAATGGTTATTCTAAATTTAATTAGTTATGATCTTTGTGTGTTGTCAGGTTGAGGTTTCTAGGCAAGATCTTAGTGGTGGAAAGGGCTTTTAATTCAACCAATAATGACAAGCTTGATAAGGGCGAGTCTCAACTAAAACAGGAATCATCATCAGACACACTTGTTACTGATAATTCTTTGGCAAAAGATGGTTTGAAACCTAGGCCTCTATCTGTTGGGGAACCAATTGCTCCCCGACTTGGTGTGGACTATCCATTTCCCCCTTATCTTGAGTATGCTATCTACTACATGCTATGGCATTTCATTGATATACCTTATCTTTTGCAGTCATCGAGGTCTCAGCGTAATATCTGTTCCCCTTACATAATTGTAGGTATGCTTACCCTCCACCAGATGGTAATATTCTCACTAACATTGTCAACGCTCTTATTTCTGTGCCTCGATTTTATACACAGGTTCTCTCTCTGTAGTATCTTGAATGATTAATTATATATTCTTCTTAAGTTCACATTTGCAGTATATATGTTTATCTAGTTTATGAAGCATATGATTAATAGGTGTTGCACTTGATGAACAAAATGAATATTCCTGCTCCGTTTCGAATGGCTCTTCCCACTCCTCCACTCCCACATATATTGCCTTCTTCTGCTCAATCACTTTCGACAACTTTGCCTCCTATTGGTGTAAAAAATAATTTGTCAGATTTATCCAGTGGTGAATCAGAAATGGCCTCTTCAGACGAGGTACCGACTAGGTTTTGAATTGATCATTGTCTTTTTATTGCTTAAAATGGCTCATTTAGAAATGGAAATCACATATTTTGTTTTTATGTAGATATGGTTCAAAAGTGGTACACCAACCTTTTATCATTCCATTGTGATTCATTATTTTTTGGAGTTATTTTCCTTTCAAATTCTTATCCAACTCAAGAATACCTTGCAATGTTTGTTTTTTCATGCTCTCCTGCTTCATAGTATAAAAATGAATGGGTAATTACTTTGCAATATAAATCTAATGTATCAGTGTACTATCAGTCTTTATATCCATTTTGTCATATTTCATTGAGCTGGTGGAAAGTGAAGACACTGGGTCTTAATTGTGAGTACCATGTGAACAGAACACTTCAAGCCGGGCATCATAATAGTTGGTAATGAAGCACTTTTAGAGTTTTAAGCATAAAGATTGTGAAAGTCAGAGGGTGGTGTTTCTGGGTAGGAAATAGAGCTTTGGAGTACTTTGGTAAATTGTAAGGATTTGTGAGGCATCTAAGCTCACCTGCACTTGGTGAAGTTGGTTTCATCACAATATTCAACTTTTTCCTTTTTAATTTGATTTATGTTGGTGGAATTTATACGCAATCCTATTCTTATCCATATTCAAGACAGACTCTGTAATCAGCATGCAAATTGTAACATTTTTGTGCAAAACGTCTGAGGTTTGTCTGAGATATGCTGATAAATAATTGTTCATTTACGAACAATTAGCTTTATAACGCTGAAATGATGATTAATGTTGTATTTTTATGCTATCCATTGGGCTACATTATCTGTTGTTACTGTAACAAATGTTTTTAGGAGGCTGATAGAAAAACCATTGTAAGTGGAGTTGAAAAATTGGTGAAATCGGGAAGAAAGCGTGTCAGGCATGATGCTATAGTAGGTCCTGCAGTCGATAAAGAAGTGGATCACGAGGCAGTTGGCTTAAAGTCTGCCAGCTTGATTCCAAAAGAGATGCCTGTAATAAAAAGGAAGAACCCCGTCCTACAGGTTGACTTTTCTTATCAAAAGAATTGATTATAATTTTTTGTAGACTCTTCTGTATTTATTTTTCTTGGTTTTGTTTCAGATTAAAATCGTGCCCAAAGTAGCTCAAGACGAATATAAGGGCGATGCCATAAGGAAAGAACCTGGAGATTCAGAAAGTAAGGATTTAGGTCTTCAACCTTATGCAACATCGGAAGAACTAAAAGTTGGCAAGTTGCCTCCGGAGGAAATTTTATCGCTTCCCATGTTTAAGGTATCTTAAGAAAGATTTTTTTTACCCATTTAGTCCTTTTTCTTTTATGTGGTTATTTGGGAAGGTTAAACCATTTCCGGAAATCGAATATTGTGAAGATGATGACATAATAGCTACTGCCGAAACTTAAAACGTTCTACTTTAGACTCCATGCTAAGCAAAATAGTGTCTCAAATTATTATAGCCTAAAACAATCTATAGAAGGTTCATAAGTTTGGGGCAATTGTCTGGGGCAATTGAATGTTCATAAGTTTGAATATCTAAGTTTAAAAGACATCCGAAACCTTACTGGGTCAATTCAAGATTTTTTTTGTCAGTTTTTAGTTGACAATCCTTTAAATACAAAGATCATTCTTGGGCAATTAATGATCGTTTCTGGAGAATGTTTTTGAATAATAAAAAATGTTTGATTATTTGAATATTCATTAGCATTGAATGAGCAAGTAGATGGTGTTCTTTTTCAAACTAAATTAACTTGGTTCAACTGATTCTCAATTTTGGAGAAGATAGCTTTTTCAGTGGAAGGTTGGGTCTAGTTGTTTAAGGTATCTAAGACATCTTTTTTAGCAACGGATTTATGTTGTCATTGTAAAGGTATACAAGGTTATCATGTGTTGTTTGAGAATGTATGATTTCTGTATCTTACCTTATCATGACTTATCTATCCAGTGAAGTATATTTTTGTTTATTTATTAAAACCCCCATTCTGCTTACCGTTTAGAATTTCGTTAGGGCATCATGATAAAATCGTCCAAGGGTTGCTTCATGTTTATTTTCTGTGTTATAGTACTCAAAATTGTATTATAGTGGGATAAGGATAGAGTTACTGCACTCCTAAAGACTATCAAAAACAAATTATGGTTAAAGACACGCCAGTTTCTTTTTATGAATTTAATCAGTTATGAATTGCTCCATTATTTTCATTCAAAGTTTGGGAAACTTGGTTGACCAACATGAATACATATGTAAGAACTATTGGAGAAGACATAAGTTCTCACTAAATTAAATAAGGACGACTATAAGCAAATTTTAAATGTATTTGCTTTAGAGAAGAAAATATGTACAGTTGATTAATCAATGCTTAAACATGTTTCGAATTTGAATTTTTAATTTCAAATTCTGAGTTGTCTAATCCTATGATTATAGGAATACGTAGAATGATTTAATGAGCTTGGCTTCAAAAAAATTGAAGCATTTTGACAGCCAGTAAACCTTTTGAATCAATCTTGCAGTGATTGTTAAAACCAGAATGCAGATTTTGTTAATCTGCACACCTTGTGAGCATAATCCGTGGAATTTAGTGGTAATATGAAATATGAAACTGACGGAGCTTTCTTGTATTATGCAGAACTACACAGCTGGGAACCCTACTCCTGTTTTATATATTAAGAATTTGGCTAAAGACGTGGTTTCTGATGATTTTTACTACATATTTGGTTAGTTTTGGTTTGTTCAGCATTTCCAAATTTTCTTGTCCCACACGCATGTAGTGTTGAAGCAAAATATTTATACTTGAAATTTGGTTAGAATATAGCCGTTATGAAAAATTAGTAAATTTGATCTGGAAATATGTTTGTTTCCATTAAAGAATGTTTGACTTACGATTAACTGAAGCCTTCTAGTGGCCAATTTGCACAAATGATAAAACTACAACTGAAAACTAATTATTTAAGATTCTAAGAATCTTCTATCAAACGTAATTCTAATTATTATTAACCTTTTTAAGGAGATGAAGTTTCCTTCATATAGTAGATATAGTAGTGTGTACTTTTCAAACTCTAATGGAATACTTCATGAACTTGGAAGGGCTATTTATATGCATCTTCAGATTCATTTATACCCTAGGTCAGTGGTTTATATAACACTTACTCCCGTATTAATGGTAATATTTCATCATGCAAAACTTATTACAACAATCTTGCTTTCACTACGAAAAGAAATGATATAAATCTTGTTATTTTGTTCGTCTTTTCTGCATAGCAGGATCATTATTTGGAAGCATAGAATCAACGAAATCAAGTTTAGCGGTGAAACTAATGCAGGTTAGGTCTCCTACCTGTCTTTCCCCTTCTACTTTAAGATTTAGCAAATAGATCTATCTTTTTTCCTTGCCTGTTCAAGGTCGCTATGCTAGAGCAATGATTAGTATAAATGTTCATGAACAATCTTTATGCGTAATTCTTAGAAGGATTTATTTTCACTTATTTTGGAAAGGCAGGAAGGCTTTTGTTTCCTGATTGATAAATATTGGTTAAATATGCATTGAATGAAAAAAGCTCTGGTTGTCTGGAAGGCCATTCAGGACTATATGTTTATAGATTGAGATACCTTGTAAAAAATCACATTTGATGATATTCTGAAATTTTGGAAGTTTAAAGCAAAATAGTGATTGTTAATTTTCTTACCTTCAGGAAGGAAGAATGAGGGGCCAGGCTTTTGTGACATTTCCAACTGTTGAACTTGCCCATCACGCACTGGTATGTATCGAGTGGTTTACAATTGGACATGAAGATTTCATCATAGGATATGTTATATAAATTTGTAAATTGACATACCCCGTGACAAATATTTGTATCATATAGTTATGCAGCCATTAAATTTTCTTTAAAACTACCAAAAATAATTAACCTGTAAGACCATGTTTGTCTGCATTTTATCATTTATTTATTTGTTTTTTTTAACTGTATCTATCTGTGTTGACCATTATAAGTGTCAGTGGACATGGAGAAAAGAGAGAAGAAATCTTGTCTTGCAATTCATTTTTTACAACTATGATAATGTACCAATGAAAATGAATAATGTTGTTCAATTTTGATCTTATAACATTGCCATCATGTCTTCCTATAATGTTATCATAGCTGTATTTTTTTTGGATAAACATAGAAATTATGGTCAGAAAAATATGCAATTTTCTTTTATTCTGATATTAATTTAAACTGAATGCAGTAAAAATTATATTTTTGCATACAGAAAAAATTAATAGTTGCTTAAACATAATTAAATGCTGAAAGTTGTTAAGTTGAATCATATAGAAGAATCCAATTGTTTTTTGATTTTATGATAGTTTGGTTAATTTTGAGAATCTATATATAGATAAAATGATTGTATGTGTCGATTTATGATTGGTTAAGATTCGATGCTTGCATAGGAATGCACTATATAGTAGACAGAATTGAGGAGATGAATTGGGTTCTGGTGTTCATCTACTCTCCATAGGCTGAGTCCAATTGTGTTCTGATTTTATGATAGTTTGGTTAATTTTGAGAATCTATATATAGATAAAATGATTGTGTGTGTCGATTAATGATTAGTTAGGATTCGATGCTTGCTTAGGAATGCACTGCATTGTAGACAGAATTGAGGAGATGAACTAGGTTCTTGTGTTTATCTACCCTCCATAGGCTGAGTCCTTTGTTAATTTTCTCTTTTTTATCTTTCTCTAGCAACCTGAAACTAAATTCAGATCTGTAAAATAGTCGGTGGGTTATGACGTGCTGAGAAGAGGTGTGTTTTCGGTGGCAGGATCTGGTGAATGGCTTTATGTTCAAAGGCAAGCCAATGATCATTCAATTTGGTAGAAATCCTGCTGCTGCCAAACCAGGTTAAGTCATTGCTAAGGTACATGATTAATGTGGGTATGGGAGGATGCTTTCAAATTTTGATAGAATAAATTTATCCATAATTAGAAAATGAAAAAAATGCTTCTAGTTTATAATCTCTAATTATTTCAATTTGCAGATTGGTTTTTTGGATACCCAATGGAAAAATAGTGATGAGTAGAGTTGGAAACATTGAAAACTGAACAACCAGTCTGAGCAATGCATGCTAGATCGGTAGATCCACCACTGCAAAATGAATTACTGTATCCCCGCGACATTAACTACTTCATTTTGGTATTTTATTTGGTGAATGAAATGATTTTGCATGGAAGTGAGTAATTTTTATGAACAAAGTTGTACAGAATCAATAGTATTTGTCTAGTTTGAGTGATATACTGTTGAGCAAATGTGGGATGCGTGAAGTCAAATAGTTCATGTCAGCATCAAACAGTTTTACGCCATAATCCAATGATATCCCCTTGTGCAAGTGTGGTGTGCCTGAAGTCCAATGGTTCTTTTAGTTTCGGGTCCAATTGTTGGTTCGGAGATACTCTCCAAGTAAAATCTAACACATGGCTTCTGAACGCAAGTGATTTAGTAGATTCTAGCTGAATATGAGTGCGTTGGAAGGTCTTTACACCAAAAATGGGGTAAAAATTGAACAAGAACAAGAACAAGGGAGAGCAGAGTGAATCTTGCTGTGTTCTTATGGAGAAAAAGGAAAAATTCGTACATAATTTTTGTGCAAATAATCAAATGATGAACTGAAGACAATGGCAGGTTCCAAGTAATAATGGACAAGGAAATCGACACAATTTATACTGGTTAAATATTTGATTTTTCATTTTGTTTAAATTTCAATATGAAAACAATTTCGATAAATGTAAAAGATATTCAGATGTTCAGTTCAATGGATGATTAATGACGATACAGTGCATGCTTCTCCCTTCAAAATGGAATGCATTTGGCAATTGAACCCTGAGAATCTCGTAGATTTGGACCGGTACTTGGATGGAACATCCGATCCAGTGCATCGGGAGAGTCTCGATCATTTGGCATCGCGATGTTCAGACAAACCAATCCAACCACAGAAAAACAGAGCAAAATGCAAGCCTTTCGGGGCCGTGTCAGTGGCATATCCCCAAGACGAGAGCCACCCCGAGTAGTAGGAGAAGACTCAAGTCTCCGCCCAGCTCACATAATCTGCACCATTTACCATCCACAATCCAATAATTCTATCATAATGTACACTTAACTCCCCTGTTCATCGAGTAATTGCAACAGTTTTCAAGTGAATTCGGTACCTTGTTTTGTTTCTGAGTTTGTAGATATAAGCCATGATCGGAGGGAGGACGCCGAAGAGAAAGCAGTTTGCATAAACACCTGCAAATTCAAGAGCTCTCGAGAACGCCGACGGGAAGAAGGACGCCACCGTAACCGGACTCCCAACAACTAACATCAGCATCAGAATTTTGGGTGCCTCAAACTCAGTTCTGCGTCCGATGATTTGATCTGAAATCAATGTCATCGTGTCGACGAGCTGTTTGGGGAAGCTCACAGCATAGCCAATCAAGCTAGTTGCCAAAGCAGAGAAGGCGAATAGTTGAACGGCAGATGAGGCGGATGGATTGACTGAGAGTAAGAGGGAAATGGGGTCTCCGCCGGAAACAGCCCCTCTGGCGCCGGAAATGGCCAAAACAATCAAATTCCAGGACAAAACCATCACCAATGGTACGGCCCCGCCGAATACTATTGCTCTGAGAGCCTCCCCTCTGTTGTGCCTGCAGAGTTTGCAGACGAAAGGGGTGATTACGTGATATCCTAACGTCAGAACGGTGATCGGTATCGCCGGCAGAATGGAACAGACTCTCCAGGAAGCGAAACCAAATGAGGCTATTACGTTTTTCCTCGCTACGGATAATCCAAATGCTACAAGGGCAGCGATGGAGAAGAGCATGATTGAGCATAGAACCCGATTAGCCCCGTCGATGGCGTCGAACGGAAAGAATATGATCGTTGCTCCGACGAATAACGGAAACAAAGCGTTCGATGCGATGGGATTCATCGCCGGAAAGCAATGCTGGATGATTGAGCCAATGCCGGAAACACAGGCCACTAACAGGGAGAACGTCAAGGAAGCATAGACGAGAGCGACAAAAGCACCGAAATGAGGGGAGAACGCCTTGCTGACGAGACCGGTGAAACTCACTTCTTGGACACCATCTTCTTCCATGGCTGCAAAACTGAGCTCTGCAACGAGAATTATGGAGGATACGACGTAGACGTAAGAGAGGAGGATAGCTATGGAGGATGGGAGAGGGCCTGATCGAATGGTGGCAGCCGGTAACCCGAGCATTCCAGGTCCTACGGCAGTGCCGATGATCAAACCAACAGCACCCCAGAAGTTATTAACGTCATTTGGAGGATCTTTTCGATCTGTCCGAGGGTGAATATCATTCGCAAAAGATTCGGAAGAAGCCGCAGTGTTATGATTTGAACACAATGTGAGTAGCCGAAGATTCTGGGTATTCGAAGCGAAGAGTGATTTGATCGTCGCAGTTGAAGACAGATTAAGCATTCCAGCGAAAGATGGAGCTGAACAGAAATGGGAATTCGGGGAAAAATTGAACGCGGATAGTGAAGGTGGGTGAGGCTTTGGAGAGGGGAGTCGACGAAGGTGAAGAGACAGACTCATGCTGGGATGCACGAGGCGAGGCTCTGCAGAAGTATGGCAAGATTCTGATCGACTACTCCGCCATTGATGACTGTAAGACCGGAACTGAGGCGAGGCGGCGGAAACCGACGCTCTTCCAAGACCTGGGGAAAAGTAAGCAAATATTATGTTTATGTCCTTCCATTTTAACATGCATTTCACTTTAGTCCCTCATAATTTAATATTTGCAAATATGACTCAGTTTTCGAAGGTTAGAAAGTGGAGTTTGGAGGTGGGGTAGCCACCTTATCACACCTGTCTGTAAGAGGAGAGTGGTGTCTTTCCAAACCCTTCATTCCTTCCTTCTTCTAGCTTTCTTATCCATTTCTCCTCTTTTCTTCTCCATAAAGCTCTCTCATTTCTCTTCTCTCGTCCATAAGATCTGAAACCCTGTTCAATTTTGCTGCCGTCTACTGTCTAGAATCGACCACCAATGGCGGAGAATTTAAGCCAACCCCATTTCATTACATCCCTCCGTCCAGATCGCTGGTCGGCGCTGGCGTCTTCTGCTGGGTCTCTGAAGTTCATCAATCATCCGGTCTTAAAATCCGGCGATTTCAACGGTATAAGAATCGGCCTACGACTGGGGAAGGTCTCTCCGATTTACGAATCCCGTGCTTCCATGGCCTCTCAGGTGATTCTGCTCCGATTGTCGTTTCCTTCTCTGCTTCTTCTTTCCTATATTTAACTTCGTCTGATTTTGCAGACAGGATTCCGGATCGGAAAAGCTCAGACATGGTGGGAGAAAGGATTGCAGCCAAACATGAAGGAGGTGAGCAGTGCGCAGGACCTCGTCGATTCCCTTTCTTACGCCGGCGAGATGCTCGTCGTCGTCGAATTCTACTCCCCCGGCTGCGGCGGCTGCAAAGCTGTCCACCCCAAGGTTTGCTTTTCCTCCGATCCACAGCCGAAAATGAAACATCCATGTTATTAGATTTTTCTAACCTGCTTTTCGATTCCATCCATGTAGATATGTCAGATCGCGGAAATGAACCCAGATGTTCAGTTTCTGCAGATAAACTACGAGGAGCATAAATCCATGTGTTACAGTCTAAACGTCCATGTTCTTCCATTTTTCCGCTTCTACAGAGGCGCCCATGGCCGTCTCTGCAGCTTCAGCTGCACAAACGCCACGGTATTTCTCCTTCTTCTTCTTTTCTTCTCTTCATCTTCTTTGTCTTCCTCCTGATTTTGCGGCCATGTCTCAGATCAAGAAGTTCAAAGATGCATTGAGCAAGCACAAAACAGATCGTTGCAGCATCGGCCCGACTAAAGGCTTGGAGGAGAAAGAGCTTCTGACGTTGGCTGCTAACAAGGAACTATCCTTCAACTACACACCACCTGAAAAGGCAACGGAAGAAAAAGAAGAAGCCATACTTGCAGAGGCCCCTTCTCATCCTCTTCATTATGTCTCCTCCACCCCTGCTCAAGAGTCCAACAAAGCTTATGTTCATGCATGGAGATGACATCTTTCTCACCCTCTCTTTGCTATGTATATAAAGTGGCTCAATCGCCATGGCTGTATGAATGAGGACTTCGCCGATCACTGACAGACTCAGGAGAGTTGCAGGCCTGTGGATCTAGGGATTGATTTGCTTCAGGTGTTGTAATGGGAGAAATTTCAGGATCGACGAATTTCCAGTTCAAAATATGTAGTGCTGAGCGTTGACGGCAAAATTACAGAGAAAATGAAACCCATGCTAGTGTACAGTCTGTTAAAAATTTCCTTACAAGGAAGATGAAAGAATTATGCAAACTTGAAATCATATGAAAGTGCTGTTTAGAATCCCAAGTATTCAGTTCATATGTGACAGCAGGGGTGGTCGCCGGTTGGGCTTGGGAGAGAAAAAAAATTACCCTATCGGGTTACGATTGATAGATTATCTAAACCCGACCTGACCTTATTTTTATCGGGTCAATACGGGTAGGATTATCGAGTCATCAACATTAAATCAATCCAAATATAAAATATCATTCAGCATGCTAAAATCTATCAATCGATAATACATATAAATTACATTAATATAAAAAAACTATTCATCAATAGACCATTTACGACATCATTCTAACACATCATTATATATTTTATATTCTACCAAACAATCAAAGACAACATTACTTGAAATCTATTCCATAATCATCGGCAAGTTGTCGCCTCCAGCTAAGTTCACAGTCGGTGAGTCAATGTCAATACCAAGCTCTGCAAAACTATCAGTAATTTTCGGAAAAGAAGCATAATAGAAAATAAAAGATGTTATATTTAAATTATAATAAGAGTAATGAGTTAACTTATGAGATAAAAAAATAATGTACCTTCATCAATTGTGTTATAATGTTCATCTACCTCGATATTCCAGGAACTTGAAAATTTAGAACGAAGCCAACTCTGAGTGCATATTAGAGCTTTTACTGTCTTCGGTAAGAGGAAGGTTCGAAAAGAGAGAACAACCCGACCACCGCAACTAAACACGGACTCCGATGCGACAGTAGAAATAAGCGTAATCAACATATCATTTGCTATTACACTCAAAATAGGATATCTAACATAATTCTTCTTCCACCAGGATAGAGTATCAAAATCATCAGAGTACGTTACTACTTTCTCGTTTAAATACTCCTCAATCTCCGACATCTTACTACTATCCTCAGAATCACGTGCTGATTTGTAAAGCGAAAAAAATAATATATTAGTAGAACCAGATGACTTTCTTGAAGTCTGACTAGATGTTGTTGCATTTCTATTATCGCCTTTATACTCTAAATATAGGCGGTGTAGGACAGTCTCAATCTTTAGTGAAAACTCATCAACTCGGCTGTCATCTAACAGTAGTGAAATACAATGTCTGAGCATGATTTTTTTGCACTTTGGAACTAGTAAAAGAGCAACAAACATGAGGGCATTCATCATATCAAAGTCGCCCTAGTACTTTTTGAATTTCACTTGCATGCTTTTAGCCATGGTATTCAACAAGTCATTATCGCCGATAGCATAGTCGTCGATAGTCAACTTCAACTTACACACTTCACTAATATAAACATTCGAAGTCACATGAAGAGAGGCAGAAACAGTCAATGTTGCATAAAAAAACCTTTAAAAACTTATAAAATTCTCGAATTGTTGCCCAATCATCTTCGCTCGGAGACCCTTCTTCACCAAAAGACTTTAAATATTGAATATCGGTCTCACGAAATTTTTCAAATGCCTTTTCATATTTTTCTACATGATCTAACATCAGAAAAGTCGAATTCCACCGAGTCGGAGTGTCACTCGTAACATTACTCATGTAGGTGATTTTCATCAACTCTATGAAACTTTTAAACTATTGCAATCGTCCAGGTGAAGATTTAATATATTTAACAGCCTTTTGAACTTGTTTAATGGCCGGTTGATGCTCTTTCAGGCCGTCATTAACAATTAAGTTAATAATGTGTGCAAAGCATCTTACGTGAAGGCATTATTCATTCAAAACCGCCCCTTTCCATTGCCTCAAAATTCTCATCAAATAAGAAATAGCCACATTATTCGAGGATGCGTTATCTATGGTGATCGTGTAGACATTCTCAATCCCTCATTCATGCAAACACGTCTCAATCATCTTTTCAATTGTCTCACCTCTGTGGTCGTCAATCTGGCAAAAGTTTAAAATTCGTTTGTGTAACGTCCAATTACTGTCAATGAAATGTCCAGTCAAAACCATATAGTTTATGGTTTAACTGGACGTCCAACAATATGTGGTCAGACAAATCTTTTGCCTACTATTATGTACAAAGTCTTTTAGTTGTGTTCTCTCCTTCTTGTATAATAACTCAATATCCCTTGCAACAGTTCTCCGAGAAGGCATAACAAAAGACGGTTGGAAATATCTGAATGCTTCCTTGAAGCTATCTGATTCTACTAATCTAAGAGATAATTCATCTTTGATCAACATTTTTACTATTACTTCACGTCCACCTTCTTGAGAAAAAAAAAGAGTTGCTGGATGAGAATCTTTCTGTCTCTTTCTTCGTCGGAAATACCAACTTTTTCTGCTTAGCATCCTGGGTAGATAAATATTTTTTGCAGGATGACAAATGTCTTGACAAGTTTGATGTACCATACTTCCTTGAATGACAACCGTAAACTGCACCACAATATTTATACTCTGCTTTAGGATCCTCAAAAGAAGTATAGATCAATGAATGATGTTCCCAAACCGTAGATCTCAAAGCTCTTTTCTTTGTTGCACTCGACGTACTTGTCATCCTGCAAAAGAAAAAAACAAAAAATTCAAGCAAAAAGAATGAACTATGATACAAAACAGAATTGAAACCTAATCGAAACCTAAATCCATTGAAAATGGCATCTCCGGATCGAAGAAGGCGGGTTAACTCGCGGCTAAATCCACTCAAAAAGACTAACCTTAAGGCTTTGAAAGCTTGATTCGGATGATCAGAAACTCCACAGCGAATCGAAGAAGGCAGAAGATGCGGATGATCAGAAGCTCGTCAGTTCACCGGATCAGAAGCTCGTCAGTTAACTCGCGGCTCGCGTTGATTCTTCACCGGATGGATGGCCTTCGTTAGTTCGTCTCGAACTCTTGATAACTTAGAACTTCTAAGTTATTTATGATAAAAGGAGCAGCGAAAGGGGATGGTAACTTTGGTAAAAACGGCTCTCGAGGGTCGGGTCTGGTAATTACCCTAACCCGATTCTAACCTGTAATTTTAAATTTTTTTTTAAATGCTCTACCCGTCACCCGCCCCGCCCCGACCCGTAAATGGTGGGTCGAGAGTGGGGTAATTACCCGTGGGTCGGGGCGGGTTTGCCCAGCCCTATGTGACAGTACCCCATTCCGCTTACACTAACTTGGATAAGTTGGATCTGAATGTTCCTTCTTGAGCTTTTATCCTGCTCGTCATGTCGAAAGGGTGACCCACCATTTCACTCCTATTTTCCGTAACATGTTGGACCCCGCCTGGTTTCGAGAAAATCAAAATAAGAGATGCATGTGTGAAGAAGGTTCAAGAACATCCTCAAACATATGACATCTGGAGCTTCAAAAACACAAGTGTGTGTGTTTTGTGAAGATCCATCCACGTGGATTTGCTCAATTCTATATGTTTTTCGACATCAGGAGACAGGAACAGACTTCGTGACAGGCCACCCGATTCAATAAATATTTCATCATCCAACGTCTCGTCAACCAAAAAAATTACATTTTTAAGATAATTGTTTTACAGTCATGTTTTCATTTCATGAAATGTTTGAACTTTCTTTCAAACATCCTAACATTTTGCTACCTCATTCGTACTCCATTGCACAAATAAGCAAAGTTTGACATCAAACACTGACAGAATCCACGCGGAAATTAGAAATAGAACGGATTTCGACACAATTTATCGTAGGATCAAATCACTGTAAGCTAGATGTAATGAGTGTAAAAAATAGATAAAGGAAAATGTGTAGAAATGGTTCTCAAAACCAAGATAACGAAATATAAAGAGCTTCTGAATTGCATGTTGTTTTCTTCAGATTGGTGTTTCTGTATCAATCGAAATATAAAGACTGTGCTGGCATTTTAGAAATTACAGACTTGATAGTCACGCAATTCTTCAAAGTGAAAAAAAAAAACCACTTTCTCACCATGAATGCAGAAAAAACAACTCATTTCTTCAGATTGGGTTTGTGATGTTTTCGTTTTCACCTTCAAACCTGTTCAGTTGTTGATTTGTGTATATTTGTATCAAGAAACTAGTTGAAATGTTATACATGAGAGAGGAGTTGGGAAAAATGGCAAGGATTGAGTTGCTGCCGCAGTGGTCGATGGCTCGCCTAGCAGGCAAGGCTTTTCACCCATCCTTCTGGACCACCCTCGAGCCCAGCTTAACCCAATGGGTCAGGCCTTGCAAGACCTGGTTGGGTATGGTGCCGCCTAATCCGGTGGTGACCCCGAACAAGGCAATCAGAACGCTATGTCGGTTACAATATTAAACTCAGCTAGTAAGTCCACACCAAACTCCATTTTAACCAATGTGAGACAGGACATTAATTCATTGTTCTTGAGCTATGAATATAATGTGCCAGATTGGTTAGGGAAGTGATCTTAATTCATAAGTCGTCATCAAATTCTACTTTCGAGTGATGTAAGACAGACCGCAATGGAGTCGTGAAAACCATGTGAGAACCCGAGCAAATTAAACTTTGAACCCGTGCAAATTATATCATAACACATAGAAACCATGCAAGTTACATCGAAAACCCGAGCAACCACCACATGGGGAACCACTATTTGCTAGCACAAACATAAGCAATACAAGCTCAGTAGAGAATCTCAACTAAAAAGAAGCAAAGAAAAAAAAGAAGTTAAATAAAAGGGAACCCATTTTTTGTGGCTTTGGCAGAAGAAGAATAATAACTGTGTTGTTCTTGTTCTTGGCTTGAGAATATAACCCTTTTTTCTAACCTTTTACTTTTCAAGCTAAGATTCTAATGCTCAAATTCCTCAGAACAAGCACCTTTTTCTTGTCTTTGAGCGAAGAATACTATGCCGTGGCCATTTCTCTCACTTTTAGTGGGTTTTGAGCCCATCTGCCACCAATCAGCTGCGTGCGTGATCTTCCCTCGTCATTGACTAGTCCTTCCTTGCCATTATTCTCTGTAATTATTCCTGAAAAGGTAAAACATGAAGCATTTATGGTAATTCAACGTGGAAGTACAGTTCAATGGAAGGAAGAAAAAGGTCTAGCATCAAAGTGGAGAATAATATCCGGTTACTGAGTTGTCTTCAAGTTGATCATCATAGCTTTAGCTACTAATAGAACAACCATACAATTAGGAACATAAGCAAAAGAGATTAGATTATATCTACCCGAGTTGATATATCTGGTAGTGGAAGCTTAGATCCATGGTGGGTCTAGCTCTGATTGGCATGTTTGAGTGAAAGTTTGACATGTCACGGATTGACATCCCAAAAAGAATACTCATCCGAGCTTAAGTTCGAGAATTTTCTAATTTGTGTGTTAATTTTGCAAGAAAAATACTTAAAGATTCTACATTTTTAAGCAAACTTTGAAAGATCAAGAAAGGAAAAAATATGTTATAACTTGGCTTAGAGAAGAGGCAGAGCTTCAACCAAAACTCGAGGAGTCTAGACCCGAACCCGCATTTGATCCCGGTTGAAGATGCTCGTTGCATGAGAACCCGAGAGGGTTTCCTGACTCAGATGGACCCCCGAGGCTTTTTGGCTCTTTTGATGATCTTGACGGCCTTAAATAAAAAAAAAACTCATTCTGAGAAAAGATAGCTAACTTCTCATACTTTCTAACAAAAGGTAGAACGTTAAATTGGATGTCGTTTGACTAGTCAACTACAGCCAACACAACATAACCTACCTAGGAAACAATCTTATTAGGTTTTCTTTTATTTTCACGCGTTTGTTGCATGAGAAATTCTAGGGTTATCTAATTATTGTTTGGGAGGGCATTTCAGACATTTCCTAGGAGCTTAATGAGCTGGAGGAAGAGCGCCCCATGAGGCTTCTCATTGGTTCATCTTTGATGTCATGAATTGTGCTTCTTGGAGATGTTTTGAGCCGTCCGATGAAGAACGTCATGTTGCTTAGTTTTCCTATTTAATCTTACCTATGCTGAATGTAATTTGCAGATTTGATTGAATAAAGATTTATCTTTTCAGATTTGATCTCTCCCTTTTGAAGTTTGCCGCTTCAAAGACTCGGTCACCGAAAACCTGTTTTTCGGCCACCGAGAGACAAACCCCCCGGAGTTGATCGTTTTTCGAGCGAACGATTAATCCTTACCACTTTTCTCCACCCATTTCGTGGTCTTAGGATGAGATTGTGGATCCTAGCTCCTTGATCCATCCCATTCTCATTTTGAGAATCTTTTTTCCTAAATCCAAACACCCCGGGTTGAATTCCGGTGTGTTTTTCAGGTACCGACCAAATCACCCATTTCCCCCAAAGGAATTCTCTCAAATTTTTGAGAGATCTCTTCCTCATCCATTTGTCCAGATTTATCCTCAACCTCGTCCCAAAATACGCCCCCATTCATTGAGAAGAGTGATTCAAAATCATCCCCGATTTGGAATTCTCTATTAGGTGAAACCCTAAAATTCCGCCTTGACCATCTGAGTTTCGTTTAGCATATCTTCATGTTCCCATGATCATTCCTCTTCAAATTTTAGAGGATATCATCATCTTTTCTCCATTTGTCACCCCTCCAAAAATCAGCCCTAGATTCGTCCCCTAACCCAAATTTTGAATTCCTCTAAATCCTGGATTTTTCAGAGCTGCCTAGTCAAACCCTAGCTACT
The DNA here is from genome assembly GCA_003255005.1 of Begonia fuchsioides. Classification (NCBI taxonomy): domain Eukaryota; kingdom Viridiplantae; phylum Streptophyta; class Magnoliopsida; order Cucurbitales; family Begoniaceae; genus Begonia; species Begonia fuchsioides. The sequence continues at coordinate 250,214 of QAOC01015783.1, forward strand.
GTTTGATTCAATATCTCACAATTGGCAGAAAGGATTTCCTTCAATTTTTGAGGTGATTCATTCAACCCCTCCTCAAAGTTCCATTTCAAATTTCAGCCCTAAATTCTATTTTCTCGTTGTTACTTTATAAAGAATAAAGAATAACGTTAAAGGTTTCATTTTTATATCTATCTTCTACTCCTAGATTAAGCAATTAATTAAAGTATCTAACTAATATCCTAAGTTAAGTAGAAAAGTAAAGTTGGTGGTCGAATTGAGAATTCGTAAGAATCTCGACTAGGACTTTCCGTAAATTGATTTACTTGAACTGCCATCGACGGGTACTGCAGCATTAGTCATAGCTTCAGTTTAGTTCCGGTTCGAATACTGATAAATTAGGGCTGGTGTTGCCTCTATGGTTGGGTTTAAGAACAAGTTCGATTTGACCGCACTAGGTTGGAATAAACATGATGAAAACACTCCTAGCTAAATCGTGTCACTCGATTTAACTACTTAATGGTTTTAATACACGTCTTAGCAACACGCAAGGGTGTATTGTCGTGTTGCCCTAAATAATATCAATGCAAAGCAATAATTTCGTAAATAGCACTTAGCAATCTCGCAAGGGTATATTGTTGAGATTGCTCGAGAAATAATCACAGCAAAACAAAGATATGTAAGCTCTTATTAAAACTAGTTCTAAAAGATAGCATGCAATTTCATTAAGCAAATCAATATATGAAAAATCCTAATTTTAATTCAAACAAAATAGTTCTACAATAACTATTAGAAGTTCATATAATTCACGGAAATGAAAACGAAAACCAAAGGGAGAGAATTTTGGTCCTGGCCGTCGAAAGCCGTTGGTCGCACAGCCTCGTTCCCTCGCCGCCGTGATCGTCGCCGTGAACCTCTTCTTCAGATTTACGTCTGAAGCTTGATCGTGAATCTCGTTCTCCAATTCTAGTGCACCCAATCTGCGGTATTCTCGTTCCTTTATGTAGACTACGTGTAGCTCGAGCAGATTTGGGCAGCTGTTACGATTTGGAGGAAGTTTTGGATCAGTTTGGAATGTAGTTGAGATTAGGAAGGATTTTCAAATCTTCAAAGATATTCTTGTTTCTAAATTTGAATTTGAATTGATTCTTCCTTCTTTTTCATGATTCTTACAGTCTTTATCTTCATTAATCTTTTGCAGTTGCATGGAAACAGAAATCCCGTGATAATAAAAAATATACGAAATATCGGGCACAATCACGTAAAAACAACGTTACTGATGTTGTGGCATCGCCGCAGCATTATCCCTAAAAATTTGATTATTTCAGTTAAATCATTACTGATTCCTAGCAATTTGACCACTAAAACCTCGTGAATATTAAGTCTTTTTTAGACTTAACACTCGTCGAGATACCCTCATCCCTTCTCAAACCCTAATTCTATTTTTTTTTTTGCAGATTTTCGTCAAACCCTAATCGGTTTTCCCATTTTTCCTTCCTCCCATTTAATTTCGTGTCGTTTGGTATCAGAGCCAAACATCCTTTCCCACCTTCCTTTTTTTGTTTCTGTATTTTTGTTATTTTATTTTGATAATATGTATTCACTAGTTGCACCACATTCGAGATCAAACAGAAGAGAAAAAAGCCATTACTCGGATGATTATTTCGGTCACCATAAGCAACCAAACCGAGATAATGATATACGACACTTCAAGGTATTCATTCCTCCCTTCAATGGGTCTTATAATGGTGATGTGTTCTTTGATTGGATTGAGAAGGTTGAAAAAGTTTTTGAATGTTATGATTATTTCGAGAAGTTTAAGTTACAACTAGTGTCCTTGGAACTCACGGGTTATGCTAGTTTATGGTGGGAGCACTTAAAGGAGCAAAGAAGACGTAATGGGAGGAAAAGAATTTCCTCATGGAGAGCCATGAAAAGGCTCATGAAAAAAAGTTTTGTACCAAGCCACTATGAACAACTGCTCTTCTGCCAACTCCAAACATTGAAGCAAGAAACTCTCTCAAAGAATTTGAGACCCTTAGGATTCGTTGTGACCTTGATGAATATGAGGAGCAAATCATTGCAAGGTTCTTGAGCGGTTTGAACGAGGAGATTAAAAACATGGTTGAGCTACAACCAAAGGAAAGGTCTTCCCAAGAGGATCGGGACCTCTTGATCGACTTCGCAATCCAGAATGATAAAGTCGGCTAGGAAAATGAATTTGTCGCCTTTACTTACACGTTTTCAATTGTTCCTTCGGGATATCCAGTGGATCTGTCAGCAAACTGAAGTGTCGCTGAGGTTGGCTTTTCTTTTCCAACGTCTAATTTCTTGAAAATCGGCATCAAATTAATGCTAGCTCCTAGGTCACACAGAGCTTCGCCAACGTATTAATCCCCTATCGTGCATGAGAACGTAAATTTACCAGGATCACATAACTTTGGCGAGATCTTATTTTGAATAATGTAGCTACATTCTTGTGTCATCGCCACAGTTTCGTATTCCTCTATTCGTCATTTCTTTGATACAAGATCCTTCATAAATTTTGCAAATCTAGCTACATTCTTGTGTCATCGCCACAGTTTCGTATTCCTCTATTCGTCACTTCTTTGATACAAGATCCTTCATAAATTTTGCATAGTTCGGCATTTGTTCCAAAGCTTCAACTAGTGGAATATTGATGTGTAGTACCTTTAATACTTCCATGAATTTTCCAAATTGTTTGTCCTGTGTTTGCTTCTGCAATCCTTGAGGAAAAGGTGGTGGAAGCCTTTCAACTGATGTATTTTTCTTCTGATGTTGCTTTGATGCTGCAGCATTTGTAACATCCCTTTTTTTTACATATTTTTTTTTTAATTTTGGAAAGGCGTTTGACTTCAAATTCTTTTCGTAAAACTCAGCAGAAGCATTTGGATAAAATTGTGAAAAACCCATCATTTATTCAAGCCAAACATGTTTATAAACATTGTTCGAAACTAAACACTACAAAATACATTAAAACATCTCTTAACTTCCCCACGGGTCGGCACTTAATGATTCAAGCTTTCCGCACCGGATTTGCCCCCTTCACGGCGTGATTATCACATCAAATAGGGAGGACTAAGCCCCTCACCTTCATCTTCATCACCTACATCACAAAACATAACCTATGAGCCTAAAGCTCAGTAAGAAATCTCATGAATTTACATGCCTAACATGCTCGTGCTTTCGTAAAAACATACAATTCATTTCGTTCTTTATCGTTCTCATTTACTTGACCTGGCTTTCCACCCCGTGACCACCCTTACCACAGACCCCACCAGGTAGCCCTAGGCCCTCTCGACCCGGAAAGCTCAGGCCCTCTCGACCCGACTTTCACCCGTGTGCCCTGATCAAAAGCTCCACCCCGTGGTTCCACCAAGGTCCATCACATTTTTAGGTACCACCTCGTGACATCACCTAGCCCTCTCGACCAAGCTTACCACCCCGTGGCTTCATCTCATTGTTTCAGCTTTACATACATTAATGCATCGAATGCCGGAGACGTCCCATACCATCCTGACATCCGGTTGGGTGACGTTTTGAAAACATGCATGGAAAACGTTTTCGTTCTTTTCTTAAAATATGATGCATGAGCATGATCATGAGCATACATATGCATGACATATTAAAAATAACTCAATCATATGCAAACGTACAATAAGCAAGCGTCTTTCAATAACATGAATGACATTCATAGACTTTCTTGGCATAATTATACTCATAAAGCAATTTACACATCAAACATCAAACAATGTCAACCATGCCCCAATCAAACCCAAATTGTTTGGGTCGGTGTACGGTGCGATACACTCTAACAGAATATTATCATTAATATACTTATAATTATTAATTAAATAGATTACTCATACTTAACTCCATTCTTTGTGATGTAGTCCCTAAGGGGCCAAAGACATGCAAATATTTACTTACTTGATCTACTTACCTTAGGCTTAGTATTCTGAGTCCTTAAGGATCCAATGAGCTTGCTTATATACCTTAATATCATAAAATAAAATAATATAAGCAAAACTCGTAATATCCTATTTTATCAGAAACTTTCGGCATACATAACTTTTGCTACAGAACTATGATCAAAATACTTACAGTATCAAATTCATACTTAAGATGTCTACTACATTTCTTCAGAAGAAATTGTGATCAGATTCTCTCGTAAAAGCCTCATAAATTCTACACCTTTAAAATTGGGTATAACATGACCATATTAGTTCATACCTTGTTTTTACCTCAAATTCCGATATATACAATTTTCTCTACCCTAATCGGATCACAACGCATAAGGTACCAATCTAAACCTTAGAATGTTGGCTACACTTCATTAGAAGAGATCATGACCAAATTGTAACTCAAAGACTTCGTAAAATTTACATTTCCAAAACTGGGTAACATGACTTATAAAGTGTATACCCATAAACTACCTTCACAATTTCATGTATTCTTAACAATGAAACGTAAATTTCATCCCTTATAAGTCATTACAGCACCAAAATGAATATCTTAAAGGTATTTCTTGGTACCTTAGGGCTTGAGTCGTAGGCTTTTCCTTCTCTTGCACTTCTAGCTCTTAAACACCAAAATTTCTTGCACAAAACACTAGAACCTCACACTTTTGTCACAAAACCTACTTTTCTCATACGAATTTGGAGAAGATTTAGAGAGGAGAGATATCTGCAAGAGGGAGCTGAAGGTCGGGATGGCTAATAGCTGAAGACTCCAACAAATTGTATCCCTTTGGAAGGTGAGTCATGTTCAAGCATGAGGTGTGACCATCCAAGCTCATTACCTCTTCATGCATAAGGTGTCACCATCCTTTCCACATGGCACTTTCCTATTGGCCCATCCTTAATTAATCATGGATTTACTTTCCTAAAATTTCATTGAAAAGTTAATACTTCACCAATACGATATCGACCTCTCATTCAAGGTGTCGACCCTTAATAAAACCCGAGAGTTTTAAGGGATGACCCCTTTTAAAATTTTCATAACTTTCGTTCAACAACTCGGATTTCAATAATTAAAAAATTAATATTTTCCTTATTTAGTTTAGTGTAACTTTGTAGAAGACTTAAACTTCAAATTATGAGTTGAACATAATCAAATATACGAAATACCAAACATCGCTCAAAATCAATAATTCTATAGTCCGGTTTTCCTTCACCAACTTCAAATAATCATAACTTTCTCTCAAGAAGTTAAATAGAAATGATCTACCTATCAATCTTCTTATCTAGACGTCTACTACAAATTTGTAGAAGAATACTTTGTCCGTTATGCTCTTCTAAGGCATGGTATGATTAAAACACAGAAACTACTCAGTTACCACATTTCAACCCGACATTTGTTACCAACCGTTGGGTTCTAAGGTCCATAACTTTCTCTATACTTTTTCAATTCAAGAAATTCTTGTTGTTGTAGTTTCACCTACTAGTCTATTAAATTCCATTATAAGAAATCAACTTCATGTGAAGACCCTAAAACCTCAGAATTAAGTAAATAACAATATTGTTTCCGATTCGTCTCCATATTCATATTTTCTTAGCACATTTCATTCTTTAACCATAAAACATTATATTCATATAATGTTATTTAACATTAAAAAGTTGGTTGTTACAGCATTCATCCAAGTTTAACCTCTATTACTTCGTTCTGCGACTTCCTCCCTATCATCCTCTGTATTATTCTTAGTAACTTGTTCTCTAGGATTTATTTCAGGATCTTTCACAGTTTCTACTTCTCTGCCGTTGCACAAAGTAATGGATTTACACTGTTCTTTTCCTTCTCGTGTTGGCATTTTGGTATCGCTTGACAACATTCCTGATGGTCTATCCTTTAATGCTAGCGCGAGCTGACCCACTTGATTTTCCAGATTCCTATGAGATGCAACCTGATTCTGTAAGATCGCATTCATATTTTGCATCATCAGCTCGGATCATTCCATAAATTCATTAACTTTCTGCTCAAATGGTTTAGATTGCTCAGGTTGCTGTTGGCGGTTTTGTTGAGTAGGAAATCCTTAGTTAAACTCTTGTTGTGCAGGGTGGAAATACTGATTTTGCGTTCGTAGTTGCTGTTGTTGGCTCAACTGATTACTTGGTTTCCATCATTGCGTAAAATTACTCTGATTATTCCCCGCGTAATTGACTGCTTCGGGGTTTGACGGACAATGATCGTAAACATGTTCTCCCAAATAGTAAGAGCACGAAATACTTTTGACAGGTTGTTGGTTGGATTGCTGCATGTTCAGATTCTTGAGAGTGTAGTTGAGTGTAGTCATTTGAGCAGCTAGAGCCATCACTGGATCAAGATCTAAAATCCCAGGTTGGTTATTTGTCGATGCTCTCTTTGGTGCTGTAGCTCTTTTTGTCGGCCACTGATAATTGTTCGTAGCCATATTTTCCAGCAGCGCAAAAGCTTTTGTGCATGATTTGGATAAAATGACTTTGTTTGCTGCTGCATCTAAAAGAGATCGAGTCTGTCCATGTAATCCATTGTAAAGAGTTTCCAGCTGGACTCATTCTTCAACACCATGATTCGGACATTGTCGTAATAATTCTTTGAACCTCTCCCAAGCTTCATAAAGGGATTCAGTATCCTGTTGTCCGAAACTCATGATCTCTTCTCGCAACTTTGCATTCTTCACCGGTGGAAAATATTTGAGTAGAAATTTCTTGGCTAGATCTTCCCAAGAAACTATCGAATTTGGAGGTAAAGAATTTAACCATGCTTTTGCCTTGTCTCGGAGTGCATACGGGAATAGTTTTAATTGGAGACTCTCTCGATTGACGGCTGAATCTTCAAACGAATCGCATAAGGATGTGAACTCCTTACTGAATGCGTTCGGTTCTTCGGTTGCAAAACCATTAAACATACCGATGGTTTGCAACATTTGGAACATAATCGGCTCAATTCACATCTCACTTCATTGTTAAAATTCCAATATTTAACCGCTCCAAATCTGAAATTGCATAATCTCGAATTGCTCTTTCTTGTGCATAACCATAGTTTGCTCGTTGGAATGCGTTTTGAGCCATTGGTTCTTCCTTCACCGCTCCGCTTTGATTTAAATTTTGACGTCTTCTCTCTCGAAGCGTTCTTTCAAGTTAAGGGTCATAAGGAATGAGCTCTCGTTCCTCGTCGTTTTGCATAAGCACCTGAAAAATTAAAAAGAACCGTAAAAATTCTCTCTTTTTGAATTTAAAATTTTTAAAGTTAGAGTTAGTTATATTCACAAATACTTCACAACGAATTCTAAAAATAAAAAATTTTCGTTGTCCCTAGCAACGGCGCCAAAAACTTGTTGCTTGAAAATGTAATCGCTAAAATGCAAGTGCACGTGTCGCAACGTAGTAATAAAAATATTGATCCCACGAAGACAAATCAAATCTCAAATTTAAAGAATAGATTGCAAAGTGTTATAAAGAATAAAGAATAACATTAAATGTTTGATTTTTATATCTACTTCTACTCCTAGATTAAGCAATTAATTAAAGTATCTAACTAATATCCTAAATTAAGTAGAAAAGTAAAGTTGGTGTTCGAATTGAGAATTCGTAAGAATCTTGAGTAAGACTTTTCGTAAATTGATTTACTTGAACTGCCCTCGACAAGTACTCCAGCATTAGTCACAGCATCAGTTTAGTTCTGGTACGAACACTAATAAACCGGGGCTGGTGTTGCCTCTATGGTTGGGTTTAAGAACAAGTTCGATTTGACCGCACTAGGTTGGAATAAACATGATGAAAACACTCCTAGCTAAATCGTGTTACTCGATTTAACTACCTAATAGTTTTAATACACGTCTTAGCAACACGCAAGGGTGTATTGTCGTGTTGCCCTAAATAATATCAATGTAAAGCAATAATTTCGTAAATAGCACTTAGCAATCACGCAAGGGTGTATTGTTGAGATTGCTCGAGAAATAATCACAGCAAAACAAAGATATATAAGCTCTTATTAAAATGAGTTCTAAAAGATAGCATGCAATTTCATTAAGCAAATCAATATATGAAAAATCTTAATTTTAATTCAAACGAAATAGTTCTACAATAATTATCAGAAGTTCATATAATTAACAGAAATTAAATTGAAAAGCAAAGGGAGAGAATTTTGGTTCTGGCCGTCGAAAGCCGTTGGTCGCACAGCCTCGTTCCCTCGCCGCCGTGATCGTCGCCGTGAACCTCTTCTTCAGATTTACGTCTGAAGCTTGATCGTGAATCCCGTTCTCCAATTCTAGCACACCCAATCTGTGGTATTCTCATTTCTTTATGTAAAGTACGTGCAGCTCGAGTAGATTTGGGAAGCTGTTATGATTTGGAGGAAGTTTTGAATGAGTTTGGAAAGTAGTTGAGATTAGGAAGGATTTTCAAATCTTCAAAGATATTCTTGTTTCTAAGTTTGAATTTGAATTGATTCTTCCTTCTTTTTTATGATTCTTCCAGCTTTTATCTTCATTAATCTTTTGCAGTTGCATGGAAACAGAAATCTCGTGATAATAAAGAATATACAAAATATCGGGCACAATCACGTAAAAATAGCGTTACTGATGTTGTGGCATCGCCGCATAATTTGGTATGAGTGCCAAACATCCTTTCCCACCTTCCTTTTTTTGTTTCTGTATTTTTGTTGTTTTATTTTGATAATATGTATTCACTAGTTGCACCACATTCGAGATCAAACCGAAGAGCAAAAAGCCATTACTCGGATGATTATTTCGGTCACCATAAGCAACCAAACCGAGACGATGATATACGACACTTCAAGGTATTCATTCCTCCCTTCAATGGGTCTTATAATGGTGATGCGTTCTTTGATTGGATTGAGAAGGTTGAAAAAGTTTTTGAATGTTATGATTATTCCGAGAAGTTTAAGTTACAACTAGTGTCCTTGGAACTCACGGGTTATGCTAGTTTATGGTGGGAGCACTTAAAGGAGCAAAGAAGACGTAATGGGGGGAAAAGAATTTCCTCATGGAGAGCCACGAAAAGGCTCATGAAAAAAAGTTTTGTACCAAGCCACTATGAACAACTGCTCTTCCGCCAACTCCAAACATTGAAGCAAGAAACTCTCTCGAAGAATTTGAGACCCTTAGGATTCGGTGTGACCTTGATGAATTTGAGGAGCAAATCATTGCAAGGTTCTTGAGCGGTTTGAACGAGGAGATTAAAAACATGGTGGAGCTACAACCAATGGATAATTTTGATGTCGTGGTCCAAGTTGCCCTTAAATTAGAGAGACTAATGAAAAGAAAAAGAAGAGTTTTGTTTAGCCAATTTGCTTCTGAAAACCCGCCTCCATACAAATCATTGTCGATGGAAGAAACTTTATTTGCTCAAGAAGTAGAAGAAATTGATGATGTTCAACAACTCGAGGAGGAAACTTCCATTGCTCATGAAGAGGTTGAAGAATTTATTGAAGATCAAGAACCCAATGAGGAAATTTTCCAAGCTCATGAAGTAATGGAAGAAATTTATGAAGATAAAGGACCCGAAGAGGATTCTTTCCTTGCTAAAAAAGGACCCTTATTTATGGTGAGCCAAACAATAATGTCTCCCCAAGTCCGAGGTGAAGACTTTCAAAAAGAAGACATATCCTATGGTAGGTGCTTCATTTAAGACAACGAGGATAACAAAGCAATAAGGAAAGTGAACTTAGAGTTTCACCTTGGTGATTGCAAGGACAACTTCATATGTGTTGTTGCTCCCGGTGCTCTTTCAAGGAGGTTTGTTTCCCTATCCAAACTATTTACTAACTTCTTTGGTTTTGAGTGGATAAAGGAATCTTATATGGTTCAAAAGGACTTCAGCCATTGTTTTGATTTGAACCTAACGAAGGTAGATTGTGACCTTCATATCAAGGAGGACTACTCAATCAAGGGTGGCAAATTTTACAATTCTAGTGAAGGAGTCCGCAGGTTACTCATCAAAGGAGCAATTGATGATGGTATGGCAAGCCATTTTGGTGAGATAAAAATCTTGGAAGTTTTCAAAGAACATTCCTATTGGACACACTTGTTTCGTGATGTGCATAAAAATTTTGTGCATAAGCTACACGATCTGAACACATGCAAGCTCGAGCTACCCGGCAATTATGGAATTTCAATCGCATTTAATGGCCAACATTTTTTTTTTCTTTACTGGATTTTACGAAGAGGAGCAAGGAGAAGAGGAGTCTCAAGTGGATTTGAGAAAAAATCCTCAAAACCTGGGGAGGATGACATGCCACGGATTGACATCCCTAGTGGAATACTCATCCGAGTCCGAGCTCGGGAATTTTCTAATTTGTTTGTTAATTTTGCAAGAAAAATACTTCAAGATTTCTACATTTTGAGCCAACTTTGGAAGATCAAGAAAGACAAAAATATGTCATAATTTGGCTTGGAGAAGAGGCGGAACTTCAACTAAAACCCGAGGAGTCTAGACCCGAACTCGCATTTGATCCCGGTTGAAGATGCTCGTTGCATGAGAACCCGAGAGGGTTTCCCGGCTCAGATGGACCACCGAAGTTTTTTGGCTCTTTTGATGATCTTGGCGGCCTTAAATCAAAACACTCATGTTGAGAAAAGATAGCTAACTTCTCAAGCTTTCCAACGAAATGTAGAATGTTAAAATTAGATGTCGTTTGCCTAGTCAACTACAACCAACACAGAGAGGACAACACAACCTACCCGGGAAACAATCTTATTAGATTTTTTTTATTTTCACGCATTTGTTGCATGAGAAATTCTAGGGTTATCTAATTATTGTTTGGGAGGGCATTTCAGATATTTTCTAGGAGCTTAATGAGCTGGAGGAGGAGCGCCCCATGAAGGCTCATCATTGGTCCATCTTTGATATTATGGATTGTACTTCTTGGAGATGTTTTGGGTCGTCCGATGAAGAACGACATGTTGCTTAGTTTTCTTGTTTAATCTTACCTATGCTGAATGTAATTCACAGATTTGATTGAATAAAGATTTATCTTTTCAAATTTGATCTCTCCCTTTTGAAGTTTTCCGCTCCAAAGACTCGGTCTCCGAAAACTTGTTTTCCGGCCACCAAGAGACAAACCCCCCGGAGTTGATGGTTTTTCGAGCGAACGATTAATCCTTACCACTTTTCTCCAGCCATTTCGTGGTCTTAGGATGAGATTGTGGATCCTAGCTCCTTCATCCATCCCATTCTCATTTTGAGAATCTTTTTTCCTAAATCTAAACACCCCTAGTTGAATTCCGGTGTATTTTTTGGGTACCAATCAAATCACTCATTTTTCCCAAAGGAATTCTCTCAATTTTTGAGAGATCTCTTCCTCATTCATTTGGCCAGATTTATCCTCAACCTCGTCCCAAAATGTGCCCCCATTATTGAGAAGAGTGATTCAAAATCATCCCCGATTTGGAATTCTCTATTTGGTGAAACCCTAAAATTCCGCCATGACCATCCGAGTTTCATTTAGCATATCTTCATGTTCCCACGATCATTCCTCTTCAAATTTTAGAGGATATCATCATCTTTTCCCCATTTGTCACCCCTCCAAAAATCAACCCCAAATTCGTCCCCTAACCCAATTTTTTAATTCCTCCAAATCCCGGATTTTTCGGAGCTGCCTAGTCAAACCCTAGCTACTGTTTGATTCAATATCTCACAATTGGCGGAAAGGATTTCCTTCAATTTTTGAGGTGATTCATTCAACCCCTCCTCAAAGCTCCATTTCAAATTTCAACCCTAAATTCTATTTGCTCGTCGAGATATCTTCATCTCTTCCCAAACCCTAATTCTGTTTTTTTTTACAGATTTTCGTCAAACCCTAATCGTTTTTCCCATTTTTCCTCCCTCCCATTCCATTTCGTGTCAAAGTTGCAGCTTCATTCTCCCCCACTAATTGGAACTTCCATAACTTTCAGAGCTCTTTCTCTGAATCTTTTCAAAAGGATCAAATTCAGGTAAAACTTTTGAAAAAAAACATTCTCAGTTAACTTAATAGGAGTAGTCATTGCTCGGATTTTCACACATTGGAGAGAATTCATTCTAAGACACCTGATCAAAGATTAGAGAGTACTCAGAGAAAGAAGAGAAAATTGAATACAAAGCGAGCAGAGGAATCTGGAAAAGCCAACCAACGCACAAGTGAAGAGCAAAAGCAAAAGATTTGTGGCCCGATCTTAGGATTCGACAGGGCCGCCTTCCTGTCTTACATTCCATTTGATCAATCAGGAAGCTCCCCCCCC